>JAULBS010120136.1:0-46914 GCA_032355785.1 Symmetromphalus regularis | reverse complement strand
GTGATAAACTTAATTTCTTATGGTTCAGATACAAGAAGAAAACGTTTTGTTATATTTTATTATTATTATTATTATTATTGGAAATAAAAAATGAGCTTAAATGTCTTGTCATTTTATAAACAATTCAGAAACAAATAACTTGTAATATTTTGTAATATAATAGGTGAAAGGGACTTAATTATTATTAGTTTTAAAAACAGAACTAACTTGAAATAACGATCGTTATTAAAATACTGGGCTGTCATGACACGTAAACAAGTACATTAGTCATCTCGCTTTATCGTCCTCTCTTCCGTTCCAACCAGTGGTTCACAACTGGTTCATCAAAGGCCGTGGTATGTGTTGTCCTGTCTTTGGGACAGTGCATATAAAAGACCCCTTGCTGTTTATCGAAAACAGTAGCCAATATGGCGGCAGCGGGTTTCCTCTAAAACATATGTCAGAGTGACCATATGAAATCACGTCCAATAGCTGATGATAAGATAGTAATCAATGTGCTCTAGAGGCGTTATTACATAAAACAAACTTTACTTTTATCGTCCTCTCTCTGTAGACGCTGTCAGCTGGCTTTTATAAGATAGAAATAGCGATATCTATAAGATAGCCAACACATTACACAGTATAGCAATCCCTATACTAATGACCGAAGCAGCTATCGCTATTTTGGTGATGACTTCCTACAATCGAGTGGTCAGGTGTTAGGCCAGCGGATTCTCAAGCAGAAGACTGTGGTTCAAAACCGATCAGAGGCTGGCTCACACTTGGCCATATGTCACAATTTCCAAATGTTTGACACCCAATAGCCAGTGATATTTTGCCGTATTCTGTTGTTATTATTATTATCATCATCATTATTATATATTTATTTTTAATTTTTAACTACTATTTTCAACTACTATTTATTTCCAATATTTGTAATAACATCATGGAAGTTATATGTATATAACCGCTTATTTCTAGTCGTGATAACAAAGCCCGCCAGTAAAAGAGTCTAAACACCGCACATTAATTACATTCTTTGCCACAGAAAATACGTCGCTCATTTCTAGCACAGACCTGGCGGGCGATAAAAGAAGTCTCCGCGACAGTGTCTTACTGTGACACACGAAGCCCGGTCCCCGGAGGCTGGTAAATGACATAGACCACTGGTCTGGGAGAAAGCTGGCCGTGCAGATTGGTAGAAGACTCGCAATGATTGAGCCCGATTCGGACGTGCAAGGCAAACTGTATTGATTTGCATTCAGAATGTGAACAGGGACATAAATTGATGTCGGTGGCGTTGAGACGCATCGATCCACTTTACGGTTGTCGCGCAAATCGAGTTCACGGTTTCCTAATGTCGCCCGGAGACATTCGTGGTTTCCGTCGTGCTCCGGTTAGAGGCCGAGAATTCCTAACGAATGTCGTGATGGCCACCAATACAGATTTCTGGAAAGCGAGGATAAATAAATTTGCCGGAGAAATTTCTTCCCAGAAAATCGTGCCACAATTTTTGTGTGCTATTTCACAGAGATGGTTTGATATTGTTCAGAGACAAAATTTAATTCTTATACATGTATAGATGTTCTGAGTTCGTTCGTTGGTTTTTAGATTTTATATTAATATTAACAGCAACTATTTCAAACATTCACTCTTCTTTCTAATTACGCTCTTAAAACAATAAAATAATCTCTCTCTCTCTTTCTCTCTCTTTCTCTCTCACTCACACACTGATTTGTTCTGTACTTTGTAGCGGTGCCTAGTTGTTCAAAGGATTGTTAAGCTAACCATGGGGTAGATGGATATTTCTCTTTAAAATATCTTCATAGAAAGTCCAAATATACTTCTGATTTGATTATTTATGGATACCTTAGTCTATAATAATCTACGTTTCAACATATCTCTTCAGTTACTATTTGCAACGATTTATAATTTGGTTTTGAAATATTCAACTAACCCATGGTCAGTTTAACCTTGCTTTGAACAACTGGGCTTGTAAACGGTCAAATACAAGTTATCTCACGATTAATAATACAAGGCAAGATAAAAACAATCTCAATGAATATGACAGCCAATCTAGTTTGTATGTTTTGGAGATCTGCAATGTATATTTTTGAAAAGAATTGTTGAACGAACCAATTGTTTGTTCTGCGTTCAGTAACGATTTTCCGCTAACACTAGCTAGCCTGATGTTTGCGCTTCATATTATAGAGAATTTGGTACGTTGAGAGCCAGTCGAACCGCTCATTAGTCCTGGCAAAAAATCTATTACTGGATGCAATTCAGGATTGCGTTCTGCTTGACTCTTCTGAGAGTTCACGAGAAGGAAATGCTTGATAGTATGTTGTGCCGAGTTCGTCCGTTATTAGTAAATACCGTCTGAAATATCTCGATCGCCGCTAGTTCGTCTGCTCACCGCTGTGCCGTCGCGTTCAAGCAGGATATGTACTTCACAGATGAGCGCCAAAAAGAAAACCCACGCCTCTATCGCGATCAGAATATATTTTAATGCGATCACGTCGGGGCATCTGCTAATTGTGGCTGTCGTGGCACGCGCGAGCATATCAATCACTTTGAGGCACTTCCTGTCACGTGACAATTTAAATACGTAATCTGAACTGGGCCGGCGATAGGGAAATAATTTATTTGCACATCGTTTGCCGTTGTAGCTTTTAAAGAAGCACGGAAATTAAGACTCGCGCAAACTGGCGACGTCAGCTGCTAATATTGTTTTATTGATTTTTCTAGACACGCGCCATATAACGTGTTATCGTCATGGTGTCGATTACGAAAAAACCTAAAAACCCGCTGTTAGAAGACTCAAAAACATTAATGACGTTTGTTGAAATCGCAATGACAAAAATATATCCTCTGTAAAGTCGTATCTCTGCTGAAAGAATCCAATGAATATACATGTAAAGCCGCAATGATACGCGTTTATAAATTATGAAATAGTTTAAATAGTTTTTTATTTAATTAATGACGCCTCTATAGCACATTAATTTTTATTTTATCATCGGCTATTGGACATTAATCATGTGGTCATTCTGACATATTTAGAGGAAACCCACTGCCGCTACATAGGCAACTCTTTCCGATAAGCAGCAAGAGGTATTTTATATGTACCGTCCCACAGACAGGACAGCACATACTACGGCCTTCTTGTGGACCACTGGTTGGAACAGAAAATAGCCCAAACTGTAAGTGGGTCCACTGAAAAGGATCAAAATTATGAAATAAAGACGATTCTCACTAGTTAATTTCATTTGTGCAGTATTGTGGCACTTTAACGTTTTAAAAAAGAAATTGAGATCATTTTGTGTGCATTACACAAATGTTCTAACTAAACATTACTTTTTGTACTTTTATGAAAACAAATTATCTTCTAATATGAAAAAAAAAGATAATCACATTTGAGGCGTTATTTTGTTTTTCGTTGCGCGATGTCGCTGGAAGATTCACACATGTGCTAATGGCGTCGCTAGCTGTGCGACGGTGTCGCTTTGTGCCGGACAACTCACGGCAGTTTTAATCCGATTTTCTGTCACAGCGTGCCGCTTTTTTATTATTCGTCGTCAAATACAGTGTTAAATGATTTATCGCTCCCCAGTTCTCATGAACAAAACAGTAATCGCTTTTTACTCCATCCGATAAAACCGACTCACGGGTGGTTTTAAGAAAGCTCAGATTGTGGCGGATCTATCAGTTTATATTGGGTGGGGTGGGGGTGATGCGCTTATATATAATTTTAATATTGTATTGTTTCCAAAAATTTCGACTGACATTTTTGTAAAGTTCAAAGCATGCATGCTTGAAAAGGAAACGGAAGATTAAAATACTGTCTTTTATTTTGTACAGTATGGTACTTGTTATTTTTTGGGATGTATTTTCTTCAATTGCATGCTGATAAAAGGTTTTCCATTGCTTTTGTTACCGAGTGATTGACAGTTCGCGGGATTCTCTGTGATTATTTTAGTTATCTGAGCTTTCATTTTTGTGGTGTGGTGGTTACTCTGGGCTAGTAGGTATTGGATTCAAATCTCAGTCGAGGCATGGGTTTTTGTAATCTCGATAGTGGCTTAAACTTAGAATGAGTGCTTCTCAAGACCAGAGTAAGGTGTACGCTACTTACATTGACCAGTGATCCACATATTGTTCTCCAAAGGCCATTGAATGTGCTGTCCTGCCTGTGGGAAAATTAATGTAAAATATTCCTTACTGCTAATGGGAAACAGTTGCTTATGTGGCAGTTGCGAGTTTCCAGTGAACACAATGAGTCGCGAAACACCATATTTTTTGACATCTAATAGTCGTTGAATAACAACGGATCCAGGGGGTAAGGACCCCCTTTTCTTGAATTTTAAAAAACAAACATTTTACGAGTGGAAGGACTTGAAAATAAAATTTTGTTTCGCCTATTTCTATTCAGTAATCACTTTTGGACACCCCTCCCCTTTTTAGAAATCCACATTTGGACTCCCCTTTCAGAAATCCCGCACCCGCGCCTGAATAAACAGCGTGATTAAGGGGATGGGGTTGTCGTTAAACAAACAGTCCTTTCTTTCATATCTGATTTTTTGTTTTATCTCGGTACCTGTATTGATTGCACTATAGTAGTAGTTCTAGATGTGGGTGTGGATACCGGTAATAAAATTACCGTGGCGGTTAATAAACGTACGTGGTACATGTTACCCAGACGTTATTAGATAGTCAAAACATTGAAGTGCATAGTAACATAATGTAAGTTGACGGTAGTGTATGATATACGTGCGCCTAGTTGCGCAGAGGAAGTGGTCACTTGACGCGATTGATACTTGAAGCCGGGAAACGGTCACTTGAAACACCGTGCAGGGCCAACTCGTTCACGAAGCAAGCACCCTCTCGTGCCGCCCAGCTTCAAACAGTGCGAACGCGTTCGACCGACACACTTCACAACTAATTTGTCGGATGTTATAAATGTCACACAACTGGTGAACGTGCCACAAGAGAGCAGTTTTACCCAGAGCTTAATAAACAATTCACCAAAATGTCATTTGTATATGACGGCCCACCTCCCCCAATGGTAAATTGCAAATGAAAATAATTGTAAGGAATTGCTTTACGAATTCAGCAACGTAATGAAAGGTTAATGTGATTTTAATCACGTATAAGGTTCGAACACACTACCCTGGATGCAGGCCCCTACACTTAAGGAGTTAAGTCCTTTAAAAGCCAGGAGATTAGCAGAGGTGACATGCTTTACTCATTAAGTATAGGATTTGGTATGGCAACAAAATAACAGAGAAAAGTACGTAAAAAATTGTATTATAGCACTACATAAACTAATGTTCCCATACCCAAATGTTGTATGTGTACGTGAAACAAGGGAGCTGAAGGGAATGTCCCATTAGCCGAGATCAGTTGATGTACTTCATACAAACAGCTACTATAGAAATGTACGTGCAGTTTTCTAGTGATCTGACTCATTATATTAGCCCAGAAATAAACAGGAACACGTTGAAACTGATATGAGCAAATTGAATCTGTTCGAACGGCAATAACTGAGAACTTTCTCACAATATCGTATGCCTTAAGTGAAAAACCTGAAAATGTGCCAATTGTCACTTTCGTTTGTTGAAAGTGCCAACTCCAGTCAGGTCATAAATGTGCAGGAAAACAAATGACGTTCTGTTTTGAAGAGTTTTACATATGGCGGGCTTCCGTCTTAGCGCGGAGTCGACAATGATTTTGTCGTCTGCTTTGAAAGCCGATCCACGCTCTTCAGACTTTCCTGACAACATTGGGAGTGACGCATCCCTTATAACAATTTGCTCGATCGGGCGCTTCTCAATGACTTCCAATTTTCCACAACGCCCATAGTTTGGGAGCAAAGCAGCTCAACTGGAAACCTCGGCTAGAAGGGGCTTAGCAGACAAAGAACTGGCTCTGAGTAGGTGTGGCCTGCCCCCGGGGTCAAACCGGTCTCATGTCAGATTAATGAGTTCTTCTTTTCTCGATAGTATTCTTAACATCCTGTGCACGTGAACTTTCCGTAAATTAATCCCACCAGTTCTTCCTGCCGAGAATTGAACCTTGGAGCGCAGATTACAGAGAGCAGCGCGCGGATTGTATCGTATTGTCTCGCGCAGATAACAACACGGTCGCGCGATAACACCATCTGCACGTACAGAGTCTATCATACCGCTTCCCGCCAAATCCGTCTAGTCCCGCCATTACTATGGCGGTGAAGATAAACCTCGCCTTTGGGTTTCCAAGAAAGAAACCGATATTTAATACGTTGCGAACCTCATCGTGTGAGAAATAGCGGCTAGATTCCGATATAACGCAAGCTATCTCAGCAAGCCGGAGCGCGCCACGCTATCTGTTGACGTAAACGGAAGATCTTTTTTTTTATTTTTTTTTACGCGGGATCAAATGGCGGCAGGCGACCTCGCGAAGCACGTGGCGTGCACTTGACGGTAATCACGTAAGTATTGGCGCGCTGGAGAAAACTTAATTTCATCTGAATGCTTTCAGAACGGCTTCAGTGCGATATCCACGGCTTTAAGGATCTAGGCAGAAGCGCTTAGCGACCGCCTGGCAATTCCAGTGAAATATTTGCCCGCGAGGCAACGCGACAACAAACACTTTGGACTATTTGAACTAATCACAACCCGATATCTCCGCGCACACCTACTTGTATCTCTAGCACAGTGTTCGTGCAGTAAATCATATAATTCTTCACACCACACTTCATGCAATATATCACAGAATACATTTTGAGAAGCTTCGTACGGTAAACCATATAATATATTGTGCGAAATACGTGCAATAAAATAATAAAATATCTTATACGAAGCTTCATCATAGGGGGATGTAGGAATTTAAGAAGGAGTCCAATATATGTTTAAATATTTTACAGTTTAGTGGGGGGTTCAAAGTTAGTTGAGACCAAAAAGAAGGGATTTTCTGAACCCTTGTGTTCGTCCAAACTTCTTATATTAAATTGTAGAATATATTGTAAGAAAATGTCTATAATAAATCATAAACAACGTTACACGAATCATCGTACAGTAAAACATATATCTTTTACACGAAAGTTCATACAGTAAATCATGGAATATTTTATATTAAAGATCATCTGAAAAATGACTCCATTTTGGTTATTGTTTTCGTAAACAGTATCTATCTATAAACAACCACTTAAACATGTTAAAAGCTTTCAAACTCACCATGACTTATCTCCCTTTTCTTTGCCGCTAAATGGGCTTATCTGTGACGTCACAGACGCCTTGCATCGCTAGTAACTGACCGTGAAATGGCGTTCATACAACAATGGCGTGTCTTTTACCATTCATAAGTTCAGAATGGACTAAATTTCGCGGGTGCCACTTAGCGAATTCACACCTTCCTAACGTTCTCATTGGGTTTAACATGACTCCAGAAACAAAAACAACAAAACAAAACAAAGATCACCCCCCCCTCAAAAAAAAAAATGAAATAAAATATAAATAATAATAATGTTATAAATAAATAATAATTTATTTTTTTAATCTTGTCTAGCGAGCGTCCGCTATCTATTTAGTTCTTAACGTAAGCTTAGCTTCTTGTAGCAAATCGCACAATGCTCTGCCTCATTGAGATCTGTTAATTGCAACTCTCAAACTGCTTTTTACTGGCGTTATTGATCGATTACTCGTTGAAAAAACAACCTGGAATTAGAATAGTCAATACCATCTGTAACGTCCAATCAGTGGTGCTTCATTCATGATCATGTTGAAATATACGCATGAACAATCGCTTTACGCACAGGCTGAAATTCATGCATGCAGAATCGCTTTACGCTCAGGTTGAAATAATGGATGCACAATCTCTTTACGCACAGGCTGAAATCCAAATATTAACAGTTGCTTCATGCACAGGTTGAAATACACACAAGCACAATTGCTTTAGGCACAGCTTGAAATGCACAATCGCTTTGTACACAGGATGAAATACGTGCATGCACATTTTATAGTTGAAGTGATTTGTATAGACAGGCTGACATTACGCAAGGTGAAATTCATAACATGTTCCATGGTATAATAAGAGCTGAACTATTTATGTCATAAAATAAAACTTCAAACATGCTATTTCTTTTAATAATTGCTTGCTGTAACATTTACACAACGCAGACTCCAATGTGCATGTATTTGCAAAGCTGTGGTGGCCTGTACTCACGAATCACTGTCAAATCAGTGATGATATCAGGTATTCGTTAAATAACTGGTGATTTGTTTTAAGCATAGGCTTAGTTAAAGAGAAAACAGAATTTAAAAAAAGACGAAAACGATGTCCTGAATGTGTCTTCCCTACCCACGGATATCGTTAACAGCCTTCTCGCAACTCTTAAATATCGCCACCATTTTTCAACATATATTAGGCAATAGCGACCCGCTACTAGTTAAAAATGGTTAGCTGCATTCCAGTTTTATTTTATTTTATTTTTTGATGTGAATTGCATAAGATACAGCAGTTAACTGAAACAGAATAAATGCCGTGACATGGGCACGTAATAAACATGAAAGGTCTGTTCTAAATGGTTAAATATTAACCATGTTCTAGACTTTACAGCTGTTTATTTATAGTTATTTAATTTTTAGACGAGATGTCGAAATGGGGAGAAGAGGAGCAGAGTCTCACCTTCCAGTACCGAGGTCAAAGGGAAAGGAACATCGAGTCCGGTTGAACATCACGTGAATGGCGCCTTCAAACCCGTGCAACACGTGCGACCCCAGATCAGAGTACCATCCACGGCAACAGACGGCCACGTGATTGGTCAGAAGCAGCAAGAGAAAATATGCAGGTGAGCAGAACACGGTTCCTCATCACATTCTATTAATTGTTGTCACTTGTGAACCATAATCTCAATTCCCTACCCCCAGTAAAATCAAGTGTGTATTACCAGAATGTGCTTTCTGTTTTCTAGCCACAAATATGACACAAACTTTCAATTCATAACAGATAACAACGTATGTTACGAGATATGTTTTCTTAGTTTGAAGCATAACCATAAAAATATGTTGCTTGCCTTTGGTTAAAATAATTTTAAGAAACAATTTCACTAACTAACGGCTAGTTTAAGTATTCTTTTGAGTAACCAGTTACAGGTTAGTCCTAGTGCACCGTAACCATTAATTGTTATATGGAAATAGACCGATTTTTTTTACGTAGCTAGCAAGCACGTATTGTATCAAAATTAGTTGAATGAGCTTCTCATGAAACATACTTAGTAGTGAGTGGCATCGATTCTGTAAAACATGTCTGAGAGAGTCATACATATTCCTTTCACTTCATTCATACAATTAAGATAACAAGACAACAAATTTAGTACCACAATAGTATATATAGATGAGCAGGATGCCCATAATTAAATATTTAAATATATTGATATGATATTCTGTTTGGCCATTAATAAGTTCATTAATTTTATCTCCAGCCCACTCAGTGATGCAGCTTCATCTAGTGTCGGTCAGGATGCGAGAGATTTGGAACATATTACACTGTCTGACAAATCTGACCATCTTCCTACAGGAATCACAGATAAAGCACCAGACAAACTACCAGTGCCAAAGCCCAGTAATACAAATAAAAACGATTCTATTGCATTTAGTGCTAAATCTATCACTCCAGAAAAGACTTGTACAGAAATGAAATCTCGAGTTCCAGAACTTCCATCAGATATGAAAAAAGATGCATCTTGTCAGCAAGTTAAGCATAAACATACGTCATCACATTCTGACAAAGCGAAACATAAATGTTCTAAAATACAATCTTTAGCATCTGTAGCATCGATAGAGCTTCAGAAGACGCTTAAAAATGCAAAACTGGCAACAGAAACATCTTCACCACACGTTCCAGAAGTGAAGTCTGATCATATGTCAGAAACTAATCCACTATCAGGGGCAGTCTCTAAACCTCAACCTATAACTCCAGTCTTACAAGCAAAAACAATCGGTGAACTACCGTCTCCATCTAGTTCTGCATCTAATGCAGTCAACAAGTCATGTACAACAATACAAAGTGAATGTAAGAAGGATGTGGAGGGCAGAAGTAATGCAGTTCCTAATATTGCCAATTTGAATGAGAAACAATCAGCAGCAGTAGCAAATAGTAAACCACAACAGCCTGTAGATGGTCTTACAGTTTCCACAGTTCCAGTTGGTCCAGTTGTTCCAGTACTACCAGTTGTTGAAAGAGTTAAACCAACACAGTCTCATAATGGTAAGCATAAATTATTATTTTTTGTTTAACGACACCACTTGAGCATATTGATTTATTAACCACTGGCTATTGTTGTCAAACATTTGATAATTTTGATGGTTATCAGAAGAAACCCAGTATATTTTTCCATTATTAGCAACAGATCTTTTTATATGCACAAATTTGGTTTAATACAGACCCATCTCTAATTAAGTTTTTGATTTTTAATTTTCAGACAAGTGTCAGTATAGCAGTGATATCAGTAAACCAAAACAAAACCCAAAGTGTGAGATGTCATTATCTAAAGAGAGCTCTAGTGCTCCTTGTGGAAAGTATGTTAAAAATGAGAAACCCCAAAAGGAACTCAAACATACCTGTAGCAAGGGAAAGGACCAGATTACTAAATCCAGTGTTAAAATTGAAAGTGTGGCTGCTACTAAAAGTGAACAATCGGATATTAAACCAAAACAGTCTTCCAAACCAAATGAACTGGATGCAAAACATAAGCACGACGATATTGGTAAAACGTCACAGTCTAAGCATAAACTGCCAGAGAAGAAGCATTGTACAGACAGAGAGGGTCATGCTCTATCTTCTACAGTTTCATCCAGTGTACACCACAAATCAGCATCTCACGCCAGAAGTCCAGACACCTCGAGCTCAAAGAAGCACGACGACCCACGACCTTGCGTTCCTATATCAGACCCAGACCAGATGGCAGTACCTCGTATAGGAAGTGACGTACCCCGCATAGGAAGTGATGTACCTTCCATAATGCAACAGGATGTTGCTGACGCTGCTTGCAGTGATTACATGCGACTCCTAGCATCTGGACATGGTCAGCCGATGATGTAAGTTGATTAATCAGTTGTTAAATTGGTAACATCCATAATGTGATATCAATTCACAATAACTATTTTCTGGATTAAAAATTGTCGGTTGTATGCGAAACTGTAATTGTTACCCAATTGTCAGCACTTACAGATATTTTATAAACCAACAAAACAAGTTCCAGACAGTAACAAATGCTTTATTTATTATCTCAACATCTTAGATCATAATTTTATATCTGGTTTATTGTAGAATGTCGACAACTTTGGTATACTTTGATAATTCAAATATAGACTGGAATAATGTTTGCCTTACTGTGGTAGAGTTATAGCAATTTTATTTTAACGCTTAATACGATGTCTAATTGTCTAACATACTGGATTGACATCTGAAAAATCATGATTTAAATACTATTCTATATAATTTAAATACATGTTTTTTTCTTTATTTCAGGCCTCATTTTGGTGCAATGGACCCATTATACGCTCTCAGATTGCAAGAATATCCATTAACACCAGCAGCTCTTTACCCACATCCTCACTCAGGTCTTCTACCCAGTGACCAGATGCTTTACCAGAACTCGGCAAACATGATGCAGTCAATGACTCCTCCTTGTTTTCAACCCACCATCCAGATGTACCAACCCAGACTTCCATACGCCATTCCACTACAGGTCACAGAACCCCTGAAACCTTTTGGGTGTCTTCCTTATCCCAGCACTGCTGTGTATCCGTGCTCACTGAACGGATTAAAACGAAAACAGTATGATTCAGAACAAACATCAGATTCTCCTCAGAAACGTTTGTGTTTGGATTACTCACAGCCACAGTTTAAGATGGACAACTGGACTCAGGGTTATTCGTTTGGACAGAGTGGTTCCGACGCTTCCCGAGCATACGCTGATGAGTATAACTTACGGAAATACTGTGAGGAGAAATACATGTCCAATGAATCAACCGACGCTCAGGTGTTTTCTCGCTGGAGTGAGCTGGCTGCTAAGACTGGATACTGTCGTCTGTGCTCGTGTACTGACAGCAGGCCAAACGATATCCGCTTTTGGTCAGTAGAGGATGTTTGCCGGTTCCTGACTCGTCTTGATGGGTGTGGAATATATGCTGAGGTATGTAATATTCGTCGTATAGTATTGGATGTAGAAATTAGGAAATAATTTAATTTGCCTAATTGACTAGCCTGGAAACGTTACTTGTTCCTCTTCTCCTTTATTGTATGGAACCATATCTCGGCGTCGTTAAATAAAACAAACTTTACTTTGGAACCATATCTCATATGAACGTAAGCAATATTTGGCTTGGGCGTTTTTAAAAGTACGTTACCTGGGTGCACATCGATAATAAATGAAGTTGGAATCTAAAGAAATGCATTTTGTTTAATAAAATATCTATTGGCCCAGGGGACTAGCGTAATATATATTTCAATCGTCCCCAGTGATTTCTAGTAGCCTGGAGCGAGTGTTAGTTCTTTTATCCCTATATAGAAATTGATTTTATGCATAATCATGTAGAGAATGTAATAAAATATATATAAAAGTGATAAAACAATTGTTTAGGAATGAAAAAACAAGTCTGTTACCTTTTCATATGCTAGAATATTTTATTCAAAGTAAAATCGACAGAACGAGTACTGCATTGAAAAACGTACACAAATCCAAAGGATAAAGTAAAAGATAAATCCTCTAAAACACAAAAGTCTGCATCTGTATCATTGATAGAATATAGATGATGATTTGACAAAACCTTGGCCATTTGATCATTCAAATCCAGTCCACTATCCACTTTTAAAGGTTAAAAATAAATACCGATATATTATATTATACAAAACCGGCATTCAAATTTAAAGGCAGGTATAAATTAATAACATGTTAATGGAAGAATATGTGTCATTTGTCAATGAGCGTGAATTAAATTATGGTTTTGACATTGCAGAACTTCATGGAGCAGCGAGTTGACGGTCGGATTCTTCCACTGCTAACCACAGACCACCTAATTAAGAATCTTGGGATGAAGCTGGGACCTGCCGTACTGCTCACTGAAGCAGTAGCTAAGAAGATGCAAGAAGCTGGAAAACTGTTGACATGTGAAAGTTGCCGTGGGCTGCTTCCTAGCCCAGTAATGTAGTGAGGACTATAAGATGCAAGCAGTTTAGAAACTGTTGTCATGCACTGTAGAGTGGGTTATGTGATGGAAAAGGTTGGGAAACTGTTGCTGTGGACTGCTTTCTAGCCCAGTAATATAGTGAGGACTATAAGATGCAAGAAGATGGGGAACTGTTGCCATGCACCGTTTCCTAACCAAGTAATATAGTGAGGACAGTAAGATGCAAGAAGTTGGGGAAATGTTTCCATGCACTGTTTCCTAACCAAGTAATGTAGTGAGGACTATAAGATGCAAGAAGTTGGGGAAATGTTTCCATGCACTGTTTCCTAGCCCAGTAATGTAGTGAGGACTATAAGATGCAAGGTGGTGGTAAACTTTTCACAAGTGAGAGTTGTCGTGGTCTGCTTCCTAGTGAGGGCTATAATTTTGCGTAATAGTATTTATTCACCACCAGAGTTGCTCAAAATGAGCAAGACGAGTGTCTGACATTAAAACCCAGATATAGATATCTTTTCCGCATCATCTTCATTTGAAACACCAACTTAGAGAAACTGCAATTCTCTGCATTGAGAGGCTCATGGGATGTGGATGTGAAACTCACCAAATATAATGTGACGATGAACTGAGGTCATGTTCTTCATGAGACCATTAATTTGTTCCTGCAAGATACTGTGGATTATCTGACATTAGCAAATTTAACGAGTGCAGCTATTGTCCCAAACCACCAAAATGTAACATGTAACATAATAAAACCTGAATCTGTTACAAAATGTTTAAGTTCAAGCTGTGTTTCCTTCTTTACTTTGAAGAAAATCAAAGCAAGATTATCATCAGCCAAACATTTATGATGTAGCATAGCTGTTACAAGACCACATTATGCAATGTAACACGTAAAAAGGCGCGGATGCAGGATTTCTGAAGGGAGTGAAGGTGGGGGCGGGTCCAAATGTAATTGATGAATAGAAATTGGGGGGGGGGGGGGGAAATGGTTAATTTTCATTCCTTCCATTCGGAAAATATATGTAAAAAAACAACAACTGTAAAAGGGGGATCCGGACCCCCTAGTCTCCCTTCTGGATCCGGACTCTCTGGACCCCCTTCTTGATCCGCTACTGGTAAAGTGAAATGGATCTATTCCAGATACATTTGTAGACTTGACAGTATCTGAATCAGCCGTGGGAACACGAACATGTGTATAGTGTTGATAGACAAAATATTTACACGGGTCTTGCTCAAACTTCACACATACTGATTGCAGTTTGAATCCAGTTTCATCTAGGAACTAAACATTTTCAAAACATTTTGTATTAAACGCGTAGTCCCACGGGCCCTTGATCTAATTAATTTCAAATAATTTTTTTTTTCATTTGTCCATAGAAATACTTCATTCAACTACTTACATAATCCCGCATCTCGCTTATTATCAATATTTTAAAAATAATAATGAATAATGCTCACGGACCAAATAAATCGAAACAACTATTGTTTTTGTCCGTTGAAGGTGTGACGTATATATTTTAAGTCACATGACGGGTATTCCCCGTTAGTCGTTATTTTAAAACTTATTTCGCCCCACGAGGAGAGCGATCTTGAAATTTGAAATATTTAAATGTGAAAAAAAATCGATCGACTAGACATGGAATTCCCTATACCATGGTTCAGTTAAAATGTCTTGCGTGATATGAAAACAATTATCTAGTATAACAAATGCATGCAAGTTTCATTCGTAATCAATATTTAGACAACAAAGCCCCTTAAATTCCGTGGGACTATGCCTTTAAGGCATTGTACAATGGAAATACTGTGTGTTTGCTATTTAACTGTTAGAACTGTATGTTGTCTTAATTGAAGCACTAGAGGTGGATAACTGGCTGTAAAATGGAGTCTGTATAATACCAGTGCATACCATTTAGTGTGATCTTACACCACTGGTGATACGTTTATTACATTAACTGAATTGTAGAATAGTTATATCATAAAGAACTGATGTGCTTTTGTTTGCTGTTAGTGAAGACATGAATTCATTTAGTAATAAATCACTATCATTTTCAAAAACATTTGTATATACTATAGACAACTCATTTCCAGTGAAATAGTTTGTTTTCAGTGTGGATTAACTCTTTAAAATGTTTCATCTTACTGTCGACCTTACAACCGATTACGTAAGCGGTTTCACAACAAAACATTCATTTTTAATTCAGCAGATTTTATTATCTAATTCTGCTCTTAAGCATTATTTATCTTTGGGAACTAGTGGAAGCTATTGGGTCTTGCAACATTTTTAACAGATGTTTGTAAGTACATAATGCCACTAGTTCCTCCAATAACTATTGGAATTCGTCTTGTACAAAGATATTGTTTTGACCAAGGTAACCACGAATTTCATGTACAGAGGATGTGAAGACTAAAGTCCTAGAGTAATAATTGGGCACAAGTGTGAAAACTGGAATATATATATAGTATTTTATTTTACTTCATATTGGGCGTTTTCAAAGTTCAGAACGCCCAATATATACTAAAACATTTTGGAAACCCATCACCCAATATGAAGTAAAGAAAAATGTTGCGTTTTCGAAGTGTTTCAGTATATGTATATATATATATAAATAGAGTTAAAAGTGCTAGATAGTCGTAAAATAATTGATAATGTTAAACATGTTCAATGTGACGGGACATTACAAATCTACGTGGAAACTTCCAAATGAACATTCTACATGCTCATGAACCATAATAACAATCACATGCTTTAAGCATGGACTTGTACGTTTCCATTATATATTTATTTTTTATTCTATATACATGTTTTTTTTTTGTAAATGCACCCTTCTTGTGTTTGTGTTCGGCACTGTATGTACTGCAGGCAGTAGATTTTGAAAGTGTTCATCTTAAATAAATTATTAAAGTGTAAATAAAGATGAATGATTAACTCTTCTTATTGTGTTGGTGTTTTAAATTACCTTTGTGGTATTTTCCACCCTTGACCAGAGCATCTAACCATACTGAGGTAGCGAGCACGATTTTCTACTTCTTCTTCTTCATTATAATTACTATGATTATACTACTACTATTACAACTGTTAATACTTTTTCTTATCATTATCTTTTCAGGCGCGGATGCAGGATTTCTGAAAGGGGGGTCCAAATGTGGATTTCTTAAAGGGTGGTGGTGTCCAAAAGTGATGAGTGAATAGAAATAGGTGAAAAATTGTTAATTTTCACGTCCTTCCACTCGTAAAAAGGCAAAGAAATTGGGAAAAGAGGAAGGGGTCCTGACACCCTTTACCCCCCCACCCCACCCCGGATGCGCTAGTGCTTTTATTATCTCTCTCTCTATCTATCTCCCTTTCTCTCTCTTTAAATTTAGCTTTTGGTCCTATATGTAACATTTACAATGGATATTAGTTTCCTGAAATTGGTCAGGTCATAAAACCGTGTATATACTGTTCATAATAGATTGTTTGGTTAAAGACACTTCAATACATGAGATTTATCAGCAGCTACAAGGTTTGAAACGAACAGTATTGGTGACACGTGGATTATAGAAGAAACCCGCTAACCACATAGGATGGCACATACCACGATTTTTGTCAACCAGTCTTGGGAGTGGATCTGACGATACATCACACCTCACGCAGACGAACTGCAGTTTTAAATTACGAGTAACATTTAAAATTTCCAGACGATTTCTCGACTACAATTACATAATTATACAGATAAATATATTTTTTATCAACTCAAGGTTTTTAACACGCTTAACATGATAGTACAAATTCAGTTCATACAGCTTGCATCGCGGAATCGGTGGCTGCGATCGGGGTTCAAACACGCTCACCGTGAGAGTGCAAACTACCACTTCATACAGTTTGTACCATCAAGTGTGTGACTGTACTCAAGGTTCAAACACATTCACCATCAGACTTAACAGTTCATACAGTTTGTACCATCAAATGTGTGACTGAGCTCAAAGTTTAAACACGCTCATCATCAGACTAACAGTTCATACAGCTTGTACCATCAAATGTGTGACTGAGCTCAAAGTTCAAACACGCTCACCATCAGCCTAACAGTTCATACAGCTTGTACCATCAAATGTGTGACTGAGCTCAAAGTTTAAACACGCTCACCATCAGACTAACAGTTCATACACCTTGCACCGTGAAATCCGTGACCGCGCTCAAAATTAATGTTTAGCACACAATTAATATTCTCGTGACTCTAATAGAGATGTAAGATTTTGACTGCGACGATGATTCGGTCGCTTTGACTATAAAATGTTTACCACATTCCATACCATTTTGTACCGAAAACTTACTGTGTCAGAACTAGCGTCAGGTGCACTTTACTTCAGCTGTTGTGGCTTTCACATACTTCCACAGACACTGCACGCAATATTGCATGTTTGATGCCGTCTTCATATGAATTGACGAAACATCGGTTTATTGGTTCGTAAAATCATACGTAGAACAGATACACGCATACATGTATCTAAGTGAAATAAGTAGTATGAGTGAAATGTGATAATAATTTTATAAACGCTAAGCAACACCATATAATTAAATATAGCAATTATGATTAAAACTAGATTTAAAGACAGGCATATAAATAATAATAATAAATAATAATAATAATACAATAGAAATAAATAAATAGCAACAAACAAAAACTACAAAGGAGAAAACTACCAGTGTTTATAATGAAATATCTTTTTTATGTGCTGTGAATTTAATTTAATTTTTAAAATCGAACGTAAGAAATAGACAGCGACTCACGATAATAGCTTTAAATATGTTCTTAATTTAGTTACAATGTAGTATGATTAGCATCAGAAAATTATTTAAATTCTGTTCTAACGCCAAAAGATTATTTAAATTTAAGGATATCAGTTGAAATAGGTTTAGAGCGAAATTATTGATTTCCTTTTGTTTCTTTGTTTGTTGTTGTTGTTTTTGTTTGCTTTTTTATTGTGTAATTTGAATTAAAAAATAATGTTGGTCTCATTTATTCGGTAAAGGTAAATCAAATTCTTGCAATAATGTGTGTCTGTGTGTGTGTCTGTGTGTGTGTGTGTGTCTCTCTCTCTCTCTCGCTCTCTCTCTCTCTCTCTCTCTCTCTCTCTATCTGTGTGTGTGTGTGTGTGTGTGTGTGTGTGTGTGTGTGTGTGTGTGTGTGTGTGTGTGTGTGTGTGTGTGTGTGTGTGCAGTGATATCACAAATTACGCACGTGTTTGCTGTAAATGGATCATTACTTTTTTTTTACCAAAACATATGTAATTCATAGATATCGATTTATTATTATTTACAATCATAATTATATACAATGTTAAAATGGCGGGGTACGATATATAATAAGTGTTTAACAATTATTAATGATTACATTATATGGATATTACCGCTACTTTTTATTCAATGCTGATAAGAAACGTATTTCCAGCAACACAAACAATTCAAACGATTTGACCTAAAATCTATATCAAGCCTGTCATGTAACCCATATCATTCAATAAAAATAATCAGATTATCGATAGTATTTATATTCATGTTCATGTATTTGTCTTGTAGTTTTTGAAGAAAGAAAAAAAAGGGTTATAAAACGTATTAACTCAGACGTCCAAGAACTCGCCGTAAACCCCGTTCGTTTTACGTCATTTTTACGAGATATTTATTTGTGTTCGACCGATATTGATCACCGACAACGTGCAATAAGTTGCTTTATAAGATCGTGGCCGGCGTGGGTTGTTCGAGAGGGTTAGGAAGGCGCGCTGGAAGGCGCAATAAAACATAGTTTTTAACACCCGTTGTCAGAACCTTCTGATTTATTCCCACAATCGTGAACAACGCTTGCTGCAAATACTGGCCGCATTGCCAGGAGTACATACGAGAAAATCTGCTTTGTTTGACCATGCAAGATCTATGTTTTATTCGCGGAATCTATGACCGACTATTTACAACGTTCAACGCAGTTTACGGTATTCAAAGTTCGCAGATAACGCTGGCTAAATTTATGACCGTTTCACGTCCAAGATACAAAACGCGGACTTCAAGTGGAAAACGTCAGTGTGATAAATTTCGCTTTAGATCTGTTGTTTGGTAGCACGGGTGTGGAAAAGCGGGCCATTGTGGTAGAAAATGAGTACACATTTCAACGTTGCCTTTATCGCGGTGAAATGGAAACAGAAAAGTACACTTGTTTAAAAGAACGCCGTTCGTCTTATAGTAACACTCTCGTCCGTTTTGTGACCACCAACCTGAAATAATGTGGGCAGGTATATGGGTTCCTTTGATGATGCCGACGACAATACAATTAATTTATACTTTTATTAATGTTAATAGAACTTGGCTTGTTTATTTCAATAAATTCGCATACGGTCAGTTTGATAAAGGAAAGGATTGGCGGTTTAAAGATACACCATTTCATTGTTGTCAATTTGAGAATGCTAATATTAAATTCGTATCTATGCAATATCAAATTGGTATCCATGGCAACAGCGAAATGTCTATCTGTGTCATGTATACGTACACACATATAGATATATATTACAGGTATGTATCCTCCATTTAACAAATTGAGTGGTACTAACGGAAAATTGATGCGACGCATGAGTAGTTTTGTCGTATGGAACATTTGATTACATTAATGTTTACGTTGTTTTGTTAAGTAATGCAATCTATAAAAATTTATTATTGTACTTATTTAACTGTACTTTGTCGGAAATACAATTTATAATGTATAGTCATATAAATTATTATAAATAAATGCTACTCTCAAAATGTGTCAAATTTTAGCGATTTGTGAAAGCTTATGGCTTTCGTAAAAATGTTTCCAGCTAAACATATTCATAGTATCGTGACTACAGACAAACAGTAACGTTTGTTTCATTTAACGACTCCTCTAGAGCACATTGATTTTTATCTTATCATCGTCTATTGGATGTCAATCATATGGTCATTCTGACATATGTATTTAGAGGAAACCCGCTGCCGCCACATAGTCTACTCTTCTCCGATAAGCAGCCAGGGATCTTTTATATGCACCGTCCCACAGACAGGACTGCACATACCACGGCTTTTGATAAACCAGTTGTGGATCACTGGTTGGAACGGAAAATAGCCCAAACTGCAAATGGGTCCATTGAGAAGGATCGGTCCGACGACCGACCGGTTCACAGGCAGACACGCTTCAGGTCTAGGCTGAAGCCTAGGTGTCCCGCAGGTACTAGGGGCCTGTCAGGTTTTTTTTTTTACTGAAGCACTTAAAAAAGTTTATAATCACGAGACAGAACCATTTTGGATGTACCACAATATGAATTTTAAGCCTCTACTGTTACAGTGAAAAGTGATGCATATTTATAAGTAGCCAGAAATCCATTATAGTGTCAAAGGGCCACTGACACTAATGGCTTAAGCACGGACATTAGCAATTCAGTTCAACTTCTTTGATGTTACACTTACCGGTTCTCCCGGGAATCCAGGCTCACCCTGACCTCCTGGTTTACCCTACAAAAACAACAAACAGAACATTATTTCCCGCCGTGTATACACCTCGCCAAAAGATAAGCACATCAGTATTTTTAAAGTGCAATTACAGATAATGAAAATGTCTTATATGTTCCATGGCTAATTGAAAGGTGGGTTTTTTTAAAGAATGAAACAAAAAGAAAGAAATGAAATATAAAAAAGGAAAAGAACTCCAATGAATGAGTTTCGGTCAATATGAGGTCACAAAACCCACTACGACCAAATGTCATACTGTTTTTGATTAATAGTCTAAAAGTAAAAAAATAAAGTTTGTTTTATTTAACGACGCCTCTAGACCACATTGATTTTTATCTTATCATCGGCTATTGGACGTCAATCATGTGGTCATTCTAACACATTTATTTAGAGAAAATCCGCTGCCGCCACATAGGCTGCTCTTTTCGATAAACAGCAAGGGTTATTTTATATGCGCCGTCCCACAGACAGGACAGCACATGCCACGACCTTTGATGAACCAGTTGTTGACCACTGGTTGGAACGGAAAATAGATCAAACTGCAAATGGGTCCACTGAGAAAGATCGATCCGACGACGGACCGGTTCACGGGCGGACATGCTACCGTTTGAACTACGTCCGGCTCCTAGTCTAAAAGAGCTCATAGTCTAAAAGAGCTCATAGTCTGAAAGAGCTCCTAGTCAAAAAGAGCTCCTAGTCTGAAAGAGCTCCTAGTCTAAAAGAGCTCCAAGTCTAAAAGAGCTCCTAGTCGAAAAGAGCTTCTAGTCTAAAAGAGCCTCTGTGGTCCAGTGGTAAGACATCGAACTCTCGGGCTCAAAACAGTGGTTCAAATCACTTAACTAGTCTTAAAGGAGCTCCTAGTCTAAAAGAGCTCCTAGTCTAAAAGAGCTCCTAGTCTAAAAATGCTTCTGTGGTCCAGTGGTAGGACATCGAACTCTCGGGCTCAAGACAGTGGTTCAAATTGGTCTCTCATATTAGTTTTTAGAAGAAAGAATAGCACATACCACAACTGATATTTGCAATAAATGATATTCAAAAACACAAATCCGTTACCAACACATAACATACTCTTTTTCAGTGACGTGTTATCCATAAGGCTGACTAGGCTGACGCCAAGGGGCTCCGCAGGTACTAAGGGTCTTGTTTTTTTTTTCTGAGTCACTGTTAACAGATAGGGACCCGAAGTATCTCAAAGCCTAGGGCCCCGGCTAAGGGTTAATACGGAACTGCTCTCTTTTCAATTAAATGCAACTGTTATTTTACTTTCTAATTTTGTACAGAACGAACAAGGGCCTTCACTAAATCGTTAGCCATTTAGCAACGAGGCCCTCATACGCACCCACTGAGGGGGGTCGATCTTCTGACCTGTCGCACCTCAGACGGACGCCCCACCACCGAGTTGACGATACATTTGAAACATAACGATTATGTCTGTGCACCGACCATGTTCAAATTGGTAAGGAAATCGCGTCTAGACGAGATAACACGAATTTAAAACACATTTAGCGGCGTTCTTGTGGCTGTGTGAGCTTTCAGGGACGAATCCAGAAAAAGGAAAGCTTGGGTTGGAGGTGCAGGCTATGTCCATGTTACCAGAGCACGTCTAGCTATACAAATGTACACGGGTTGGTAAGGAAATTGTGTTGACAAGAAAACAAAGTTTTGGAACAACTATTATAACGTGATTTTTTTGGTCATGTAAGATTGCAAGGACACGATTATATAAAAAGTAAAATAGTGTTTCTGTTATAAATATATACCTGTCTATGCAAACAGATAGGAGATGCGCTAGTTTAAGACTTTGTATCCTCATGCTACCGCCGAATCCGCTCCTGACTTTAATTACTAGAACTAACCACAAATACCACTGGCCACGAGCTCGTCTGTGGGCACGACGTGATTTAGATCCTGCGGTGGTGTGTGGTCGCGTTTGAAGTTACAGAACACGCAACCAGGCAACATACCGATTCACAGATTGATACAGGTAACGCAAAACCTGGCAGCACGTTTTGTCAAACAGTTTCATCTCTTTGAAATAGCCCGCTCAACGATCTCACTAACGCACACAATCTTATATTCTTTGAGAAAAAAAAAAAAAAAAAAGCAATATTTTGTTTAAAGACACCCCTTGATTGCTCAATGATTGGCTATTGGGTGTCAAACATAGGATATATGTGGTTTAGAGTGGACAGAAAGAGCTGTTTGTCTAACGCTATCTCCGGACATTGTTCCATCATCGCGGATATTATGTATCAAACACATAGCAAGTGTGACAAGATAACGAAAGAGAGGAGAAATCCGATGCTGTTACAATTGGGCACTCCTTCGAATCAGCTCTAAAGGGGTCTTCAACGTTGCGGTTTCAAGACAACACGCATTTGTATCAACTACAGGTTTTTTTATTGGTTTTTCTGTCCTTTTTTTAACAGCTTTATTTACCAACCCCTGAATTTAGGAAAATGTCCACGGCAAAATAAATGCTGTGGAGAAATAGTTTCCATGACATTTTTCACGGCAATTTCAGCTTTCACAAAAAAGTTAGATAAAAAAAAATAAAAAATAAAAAATACACACTTGCACCTTGAAATACAATTTTGTCCGCAGCAAAAAAAAATGTGCCGCGTAGAATGAAATACTCCGCGACAATAGCTACGGCATTGTCGATTGCCGCTGGCAATTTCAGGGGTTGTATACTTAAGGTGACCGCTATTAGATACACCCTTATAACTCCAACTCCATTATATTTTGGGGTGTTTACGTTTTTAGCACTCGCAGGCTTCAAAGTATTCAAAGCTCACTGACATCCATTAACATTTTGAACGATTTTGTCCTTTTTGGTTTAACAACACCACTAGAGCATATTTATTTATTAATCATCGGCTATAGGATGTCAAACATTGGATTATTTTGACACGTAGTCAAGAGTGAGCCAGCCTCCAACGGGTTTCGAACCACTGTCATCAGCTTGAGAGTCCGACGTTCGACCACTGGACCACCGAGAATCATGATGATTTTTAAAGTTACGTTACACTATTCATTTATTTAGCAACTAAACTAACAGTGCAAAAGTGGATCCAGAATAAACAGATAGCTTTGAACGCTCCTCTTAATTTCCCATGTTTAGTCAAGATTTGAAAATACTTACAGCAAGTCCAGGATCTCCATCCGGTCCTCTTACTCCCATAGCTCCCTTTAAACCCTATAAATAATACAATAAAACTTGATAATTCGCAATATCCGACACACAAATATTTTCTTATTTTCCCATTTCCTCGTAAGAGAAACAGGCCATAACTAGACAAGATAATGCTTGAAGCCAGTTATGTCAATTGTTCATGAATTATTCAAAATATCAAGAATTATTCAAAATACCCTTAATATCAATGTATGCAATGTGGTATAAATATAGTTAAATGCACTTCTTAAAACTACAATTCATTAAACAACGTTAAATATAGAGATGCTGAAATTATGTAATCTAGAGTAGAACGTGGGAGTGATGGCACCATCATGAACGACATGAATAAAAGACTACGCAAGGGATCACCATGAAATATAATTCCTTATTATTACATGTTAGGCCACACTCCTTATTGATGGTTCAACCTAGATTTGAACTATGACTCGAGGTTCATATGTTAATGAGAAATTGTGCATTCGTCCAAATTTGACGATCATTTTTATTTCTAATTATTATTATTATTGAGGTTTTAAGTTGTTTTGTAGTGAAAATACTTACTGGTTCTCCTTTGGGCCCAGGTAGACCTCTTGCTCCCGGCAATCCAGCAGGACCCTGATAATAAATAGTACAAAATAAAATTAATGGGTGTTTACGTACTAACGGTGAAATTCTTTCATAGAACACGAATACGTGGAAACACATTTAAATCAGTATCATGCTGGTACTAGATATACTATCCTGCGTGGGTGGGAGAGGAACATACCAGTAGCGGACCGAGATGAGGATTTGGTTGCACTCTTCTCCAAACTCGTAGGTGTCCAAATAGTAAATTAAAAGAGCTAGATGTTACTTTAAGTCTGATATACTGAATAAAAACTATTCAACAGGTTTGTAGTGGGTGTTTTCGGGTGGTACCAACTCACCCATACCAAGTTTATAAGATCTAGATCTGTCTATACATATAACAGTTCTATTGTTTTGAATTCACGTCAGCTGAATTATACTGAGTCATACTTCTTAAATAATATTTGTGAGGGAACTGGGTGGGGAGAAACGCATGCAAGGTGATACTGCTGTGCGTCAAATAGACTCATCTACAGATATTTCGGTATCACTACATACTGTGTAATTCTCACAAAATACCATTTCATCAAATTTCACGAAGTTAAACAAATATATACTTAAAGTTGTGTATATTTACTAATCAAATACATGTAATGTCATGCAGTATAAATATATGTCTATAAATGCAGATACACACATGAATGAAGTATAACAAATAATATAGACAAATAATGCGACAGTTTGCCCAAACCAGAGCTGAAGATGATGCAATGAACGCAATATTTAAAAAGATGGATTCTGATCAGGCGCAACCATTACCCAGTCTTTTTATATAATAATGTGTTATACCTGTTTAGAAAAAATACAATGAACTTGATAGATTCAACTCTTCACACCTTGACATACTCTATTTAATTATGTATTAAGGCTATTTAATTTTTTTAATACAATGAACGTCATAGATTAAACTCTTGACACACTAACATACTCGATTTAATTATGTATTAAGGATATTTAATTTTTTTCTCCTTTTAATATTATTTTATTCTGTGTTATGTTTATCAATTTAAATATTGTTTTAGTACCTACTTTCAAAAAGTATTCTGTATATCGCAAAATGTATTTCTTTATTTATTTTAGTGTATAAAGAAAAGGACCTAGTAAGCTGTAAAACACTTTGCGGACTGCTTTATTGTTTATTTTCTGTTTTGAGAAAAGTTTTGAGAAACACTGAATTTGATTTTTCTATATTAATAAATGAAATACAGCGAATTAAAAGACTTAATTATGATTTTTTTTTTCTAAAAAGCTCCACTACATCCTTAGAGCACATTAATTTATCAATCATCGGCTATTGGATGATAAATATTCGGTAAATGTTTACACGGTCTTAAATGTGTATCAGCCAGCTTAGTTTTAAACTAATGCCGTCTGCTTGAGATTTAGATGTCTCATCAATGGACTTCTGAGGCTCACCATTTGTTTCGTTATTTTTTCTGCTGTTTAAATAAATTAGTTCTTAATGTCAATACTATTTTTTTTATGGTTTTCTAGTCGCGATGGAACCGCAGTCACTTAAATATTTAAAATTACATGTGGTTTTAAGACAGACTCCCCTTTTTAAACTATATAATTATTTTTGAAAACTGTCAAGAATATTCCATTATTAAGCCTTTTTATGTTTTTGTTTTTAACGACATTATTTTGATACGTAGTCATGTGTGAGCCAGCTTCCAACGGGTTTTGAACCACTGTCATCAGCTTGAGAGTCCGACGTTCTACCGCTGAACCAACGAGGCTCGCCATTCCTGTCCCCGTTAAATTAATGTTTTTACATAGTATAAAGACTAATCTCGAGGCTGGCTGAAAGAAATTAAATGTTTATTATGAATCCCTACTCACCTTGTACCCATTCGCAATAAAATGTAATGAAGATGATGGCAACAGCATATGTCATGATCTCTTTAAAAAGCCACGATGACGTAACGCGTTCTCAAGCGTGAGTCGAAGCATGAATTTGTCATAGCAATGCAGACAAATATTAAAGCAAATGAGCAATTTGTGGAATTAATAAAATGAAAATAAACAAGAAAAAAAAGTAAATGTTTCGTCAACATAAGACCTAAACAAAACATGGTATACAGCTAGCTGGTTATTTAAGCAACGCACTGATGTACGAACGCCTATTATGGACAAGTACTACTCCAGGGATTTTTTGTGCTTCAGGAGCCACGTGACACATCTTAAACGGTCACATGATATATCGTAAACAGTCACGTGATATGTCGTAAACAGCGAAGATCCGGCAACGCATGAAAGCGCAGCTGAAATACAAAAAATTCTGAAAATTAAATGTTCCCAAATCCAATATACAAAAACACTGCATCTACGAAAGCATCAAGTAGATTCACACTAAATTTACTACTGCATATAAACTCCGCAATGCACGTCCCCTTTCCAAGCCAATTTTCACACCGCAATATACGTATCTTTTTTCAAGCAATTTAAATTATGTGGGTCTTTTTCAATTTTAAACTATAAAGGCCTATATCCAGTGAAAGCGTAAAATGTGCTGTATATTTTCAATATCCTCCACGATACATCTACTTTTTGGCAAATAAAAAAGCGAAAAAGTTGTAAGCAAACGTTTTTCATATAACGCACTCCCTCTTTCAAAACTAGTCCTGGTTACAGGCCTATGGAATGGACAGTGAATCTTCTACACACTACGGCTGTGCAGGGTTTAAAAAACTCTAAGTGCAACCATGCATAAAAATCGTTTGGAGTAGTACTTGGAATTCCTGCACAAGATCACCCCATACCAGTTCACCCTTCGCCGAGGCCAATCCGGGGTTGCCAGGCCGTCCGGGAGGACCCTGTGGAAGAAAAAAACAATTACTAATTTTTTTAAACCAGAGATATTTTATATGATAATAAAGAAGAAAATTATTATTATTATTATTGTTGTCGTTGTTATTGTTATTTTACACATTTTACAAGGATTTTAAGAGACAACGATTTTTAATAATTTCAGTTTTCCGAAACATTGTTTGAAATTTAATATAGACAGACAAATTGTGTATTTGTCTCACGTCGGCTATGCAAAACACAAAACAAGAAAATTACTACAATATAATCTTAAAGGGCACTGACCCACTACATTTAGTATAATACACGTATAAATTTGATTAACAAAGGGTTACAATCAAAAAGAAAATATAGCTCATTACTTAGTCAAATCAAAACAGAAAACGTAATTTGTTATTAAAACGTTATATTTGTAGACAAAATGGATTTTACTGATTGTAACATTAAGAATTCATTGTTTAATTAATTGATTCTAAGTATAAATATAGTATTATTCTAACTACAAATAATTAAAATACAAAACAAATAATCAAAAATGCAATAGACCAACATTATATCCTGTCAAGTGGATTTAATTGTAAAATAAATGAATTTTACTGTAATGTACAGAGTAATGAACAAATTATAAGGAAAATACATTTTACGAGAACCGTGCATACATAGTTAATTGTATAACATATAATCAGAAAACTGAACAATAAAAGTGGATACAAGTAGAGAGAAATAGTTACATAGTTAATAGTAATATAAAGATTATTCAGTGCAAAGAAAAAATGTTGCTTGAAATAACAAATAATTAATTACAAATTATAATTTCGTTCAATGCAAATAGAATTCAACAGACAGAAATTATTATATTAATTGCAAAATAAAGTACAGAGCAAAGATAACAGTCATTTGCAAATACAAAAGATAACAATACAAATTAAAATAACTTTTGAATACAAACATCAAGAGTTTATAACAAATTAAATTTTTAAAGATAATTGCAAAATTAAAAAAAGTTCTGTGCAAATAATATAGTTGACAGCAATAAACTAAATCATATTACAAACAAAAGAGAGATTCATAACTGCATATGCCATATGCAACCCCTGAAATTGTCCGTGGCATTCGGCAAAGCCGAGGAGATTGTCGCGGAGTTTACCATTTTCCAAGGCACTTTTTTGCCGCGGAATAATGTTTTTTTTTATTTTAGCAAACTCAAAGTTGGAAACGTGTGAACGTTAAAATTGCCGTGGAAAATAACATGACCACTCTTTCTCAACAGCATTTATTTTACTGTGGACATTTTCTTAATTGCAGAGGTTGCACGTTTCATCAAAATTGAAACTATCATGTATGATATTTAAACATAATATATGATGTTTAGTACATGCAATTACAGAAATGGTAGTGAGTAGAAGAGTAGAAGTAACGACGTCACAATAATGCCATGCAATATATTGTCAGGATATAAAGATTTGGATGAAACAGAACGAAATGGGCAGCAAGGTACAGCTTCAGAAATTCAAGTTAATTAACTTATTCAGTGATAAAGCCTAAACTCATATAGCCTCGTGGTTTTCTCAAATATGCAAGAACCAGTCGATTGGTTGTAGATATATTAAAAAAAAGTAAAGTTTGTAATTATTTAACGACGTCTCTAGAGCACATTGATCTTTACCTTATCACTGGCAATTGGACGTCAATCATGTGGTCATTCTGACATATTTATTTCGAGGTAACCCGCTGCCGGCACATAGGCTACTCTTTCCGATAAGCAGCAAGGGGTATTTTATATGTGCCGTCCCACAGACAGGACAGCACATACCACTGTCTTTAGTGAACCAGTTGTCGACCACTGGTTGGAACGGAAAATAGTCCTGGGCATACAATTCCACGTTCTGTGCTGGTTGTCAGGGACAGAAATTAGTGCAAGTAGGAGAGACGAAACCGTTATCGCCACGATAGTGTGGCCACTCTTATCGATAAGCAGCAAGTGATCTTTTATATGCACTACCCTACAGACAGGATAGCACAAATAAATGGCCTCTGATAAACTGGGTTGGGGCGGGTACCAAGATTAAAAATTTGAGATATGATCCCATTCAGGGCCGGCTTTATAAGGGGGCAAAGGGGGCAATTGCCCCAGCTACCCTTTCAGAGCGCCACGCCCCTCTACCAAGGACTTCCTTTATAAAAAAAAAAGTATTATTATACAATTAGTTCCAATAAATCATTTTAGTTCATTTTTTTTATTTGTCATGTAATTTAATTTCTATGTTGAAGGGCCCCTAAAGCTGAAATGACTTGGGGCCCCCTAGGTCTAATCCCGGCCCTGGTCCTAGCACCTACCAGCAGCGAATCCAATAGTGTAACCAAAACACATCAGCAGTTTTGGATATCCGTTCATTCCCCCCTTCCCCCGAGCCAGGCTCCCTCCCTTCAGGATTCCTTGTCCGAAGGGGCGTTACCGAACCAATACGGATGTGGGCACGTCTTAACAGAGGAAGGAAGGATATCCTGTCCCATCCTTTTTAAAGCATGTCACCTCATCCATGTTTTTCTGAACGCCATTAACAGTGACGATGTTGATAATATCCTATCTGTGTTTGATGGGATAAAGATCTGGGCACAGTGCTGGCCATGACAGTGTGCACTTACTTTTAGATTTCTATTAGTACGTTTCATTCCATATGTATTCACATTTATATTTAAATACCCATAACTTATTTTTAACAGCATACTACTATACAATGAAGTGATAGAAACGAAAGCAAGGATGATAGCAAAACAGATGTTTAAATACTGATATGCAAATAAATATTTTCATATTTTCTCTCACCGGATCCCCTCTAGAACCCTTAGCTCCCGATAGCCCCATGTCTCCCTGTGGACCCTAAATAAGATTATAAACATTAAAATTACTTAAACATTGTCTTAATGTTATTTCACAATAAAACAAATATTACAGTAATATTACAGAGTGTCCAATATATATAAAAAAAATTAATAAATCACGTAAATACAGATAATACTCTTAAAGCATAAAATATTTTGTTAATAAACCACATAAATACAGCCACATTCTTAAACCATAATTTTTTTTTTTAACAAACCACACAAATACATCCACATTCTTAAAAATTTAAATAATTCATACTCATAAAAAAAAAGTCAAACACTTCCACAATGAAAACAAAAAAAACGTTTGTTTTATTTAACGACGCCTCTAAACCACATTGATTTTTTTATCTTATCATCTGCTACTGGACGTCAATCATATGGTGTATATTGATTTAGACAAAACTCATTGCAGCCACACAGGCTACCCTTTCCGATAAGCAGCTTGGTATCTTTTATATGCACTGACCCACGAGCAGGACAATACATACCACGGCCTTTGATGAACCAGTTATGGACCACTGGTTGGAACGGAAAATAGCCCAAACTGCAAATGGGTCTACTGAGAAGAATCAATTCCATAATGAATTCACGTATCCTTTTATTTTAAGTTTTCGTGAGAACTGCCACTTTAGCCATTTTGAATTATACAATTATTTCAGAAAACGAAGCACAAGCAAAAAACCTCATTGTTTGAGAAATAACATATCATCCCATGTCTTTTTTATAGCAATGAAGAATACTTTGTCAGTTTAGCATATCTTACAAGTTTAGCGTGACAGCATTATCAATCCTCACAACATCAGGGATCCACTCGTTTCAGTGGAACCCCAGACAAATATAGTTCATAAAAACCCGGGCCGAGAACTTTTTTTTTTGATTGGATGCTTCTCCTGATGCGAAGAACCAATCACATTTCGGCTTTCAATATATCGGCCTTCACCTAATCGATGTAAATAATGAATCATGGAAAAGACGAAAACATTTAAGAGTTCGTAAATTTAAATGAAAAACAAACTATGAAACGATGACTTATCTACAAGTTTTAAAATGAGGCGGTTGTTATAAGGTTTAACTGTCCCATGAAATACGCCAGGTTTTGTGTAATATAATCTAAAATGAACGGAAATATTACGATCTGGCTTATAAAACAAGCGATCTGATTGGATATTTTTAAAGCATGATATCAACAAAATTGTTTTCGTAAATATGGTGCAGTAAGCAGTCCGCGTTTTCATGAACTATATTTGTCAGTGGTCCCACAGACTCAAATGACCCCTGACGTTGTGAGAATGTCATTTTCAAGTTTCAAAATAGCAAATATCTTCAGTCTGAGTCAAAAGTGACACTCCTCAATAAGACATTTCAAACGTTTCAATAAAATCAAGACATTTCAAATGCTTCAATAAAAAAAGAAACGTTTGAAATGTCTTGATATCAGTGTATGGTTGATTTTGTGTGGTTTATTACTAAATATATTAAATAACTGGACACCCTCCAATACCACTGTATGTTTTTTCTATGCATAATAAAACAAACACAAACAACATATTTAAATGACAACAGACTGCAAGGAAGACAGTCGAATAATATAAATGTTTTGTTTATTCAGAAATTGAAACTCCATCATTGTTCAGTAAGAACATTAAAAAAAAAAATATTGCTGTGTATTAAAATAAAGAATAAAAATCTTATGATAGTATTAACAGTAAAATATAAATTTCGATTGTTATGCCAAGTATATTAATAAACATATCCAGTGGCGGATCCAAAAAATCAATTGGGTGGAGGGTGGTGGCTGCTAAAGAATACTCGGATTCTTAAAAGTTTTAAAAAATAATAATATTAATTATAATTTTATTTAAGTCGCAAAATTTAGGGGGCTGGGCCCACTAGATCCGCCACTGATAATAAATGATAAAAAAATAGGTAATAGATCAAATCTAAATAACTCTTATACATATAAAATATATAAACAAACAAGAAAGAATTATATGTACATTTAATTTGCTATATTTATATCTTTAAAGCTTAAATTACATTGTAATAATTTATTATTATTAATTTTGTTTATTTCAATGAAAAACATGTCCTATGAAATTATTGTATTTAATCATAGGACTGCTTACCGTGGGTCCTTGCGGTCCTGGCACACCTGGCGTCCCTCTTTGTCCTGTACCACCCTGAAGTATAAACAAGGCTTACAACTTGAGGTTTATTTTCGAAAAAAATGGAGCGTGGGGTGGGGGGACAGTTAGTTTCAGTGGGACCTCAATTCTTTTTTGTTTACCATTTATCTATTATAGATATTTAATAAAAATGTAGTATTGAATAAAATAATATTTTAATTAATGTCTGATGCCCAGAAATCATTTTATGATTTATAAATTAAAATTATGAAAAAAAATACATTGTGTGTCATATTCATCAAATGAAACCTAGATTAGAAGGGGATTGTCGAAAATGGATACCAAAAAAAATAATTATTACGTATGAATGAAGAAATAAGAAATATATATACAATACGGAGTACATGTTATAATGATGAACACTGTAAACATAACATCTGACAAACATTGTATATTATAACAGACAAACATTGTAAACAAACCCTGTTTCCTTTGAATCCCCTCAGACCTCGTTGACCAGGTTCACCTTGATCGCCCTGTTAAAAAATATATATGCAAATTTAAACATTTTACAACAAGAAATAATAATAAAATAATAACAATAATATAATAATTATAATTATGTTATTATTATTATTATTATTAAAACACCATCAGTGGTATACAATAGCATAGCTATATATTGATTTAAACCAGTGTTGGATATATAAAAAAAAAAAAAAATTGAGGGGAGGTCTATCGATTGGTGCACTCAATCCTCCGTCGAGATGACATCCCTATTTAATCAATTTAAATAAGTTATCAACATCCTTTTTTTTAATTAAATAAAACCAATAGTGTCATGAACCATTGAGTTTTATTTAATTAAATTATCTTTTATTATAATGTATAAAATTATTATTTAAAGTATAAATTTTAATTACTTTGGAAATAAATAAACCTTTTTTTATTTTAAATAAAATCCTGGTCCCTTAATTTTCATTTGTTTAACTACGTAAATCCTGGGCAGGGTTTGTTTTTTAAAACAAATTTTATAAATGTATTTATTTCAGCCAACTGTCCAGGTGGTGGTCACCTCGGATATTCTGTCACATGTTTGATACTGTGCTGGACGCCCGGGGGAGGAGGGGGCGTGGTGTGTCTTAAGGATGACTTTCGAAAACTTTGTGGACGGATGGGCTCGGCTATGTTTTGCAGCATCTCGTTCACGGATCAATGGGCGGCTATTAGGATACACCCCCCCCCAAGAACAGTGTCTCCCCTCCTTTCCTAGGGCTTCTAGGAGCCATAGGTTTTTTTCCGAAGTTTACCTATGGGCTTCTAAATTTAATTTATCTCCGGCTTATTTAATTATTTTTACTTTATTTTAGGACGACTGTTCAAAATTTAAAATACCTCCTCTTCAAAGTGAATTAAAGTGAATTTAGTGGTGAGCCAGTAATAAATAAAACACTAAATGACTTTAAGTATGATACCGTTTATATTCCAACTGTATTTTCAAATACACTGTTAATATAAATAGTATTACATGGGATGCCATTTAGTAATCTCTATTTACACGTTTACAGTGGCGGATCCAGAAAATCCATTGGGGGGGTGGTGGTGCAATAATATGCCGATTCCTCGTATTTTTTAACGTTAAAAAAGTATTATAATAATTTTTAAAATGTTTAATGTCATTTGAATCGTAAATTTTAGGGGGCTCTGCCTTTGGGGTCCTAGATCCGCCACTGCGTTTTTGTTTGAATATTTCCCACCTTGTGTCCATCTTTCCCAGGTTGTCCAGAAGGCCCCTCACTTCCACGTTCTCCCTAAAAAAAACATTTCATCAAATTTAATTTCATATTAATTAATCATACATGTTATTTAACAATTCTTACTAACACCATGCACAATTAACTCATACATACAAACAAAATGCCTTAACTTTTTTTTTTTTAATGATAAATGTGTATCTTCGCAAGACAGTACGAGGCATTTTAAACAGTGTTAAAGGTATACTCAATCAAAAAAGAAAGTATGCATGTAATCAATAGTCCTTTATTTTATAAACCAGACGACATTCATGGCAGAAATTCTGGAATCAGATAACCACACCATTTATGAGACGGTGTGTGTGTGCAGTAATATCACAAGTTGTGCACGTGTTTGTTGTCAATAGACCATTACTGTGACCATCCCATGAAACAAAAATATTTCAACATGGATAGATTCTTTTTTGGTTGAGTATATATTACAGGGCGTTCAAAATGTTTCGTAATTTAATGCTTTAATAAAGACTGCAACTATTAGGAGTGAAACATATGATATATAATAATTATATTATTCTGTGTTTAAACGTGTCATTCCTCTAACAATTGGGTTTTACTAGGTGCTTGTCTTTTGCTTTCTAAAATAACTTTCAAATTAAAAAATGGATACAGTGGCAGTCCTCATAAAAAGGTAAACTTTCTCTCTCTCTCATCTCGCCTTTCTCTACTCTCGCATTCTCTCCCTCCTCTCTCTCTCTGTCTATCTCTCTCTCACACCTTCTCTCTCTCTCCTCTCTCTTGTCTCTCTCTTCTCTCTCTTTCTCTCTCGCTCTCTTCTACTCACACACTTACATATTTTTCTATTTTTGTCTGTCATATTTTTGTAATAAATATATTATGTAAAATGTAGGTAGATACCTTAATATAGACATTGCCTGTTGGTCAATCCCAAACGTTTGTAATATTATCGTTAATAAAATATTGTTTAAAAAAATACTGAAACACAGATTATTTTTTCAGTTTCGTTGCATTTGAGTGTAATTTAAAACAAAAACATGTTAAATTATTATAAACCTTATAATATTACAGTTAAATCAATGATAACACAAGATGTCTGATTGCAACAGAAGTGTACTTCTTGATGAACTGGTGTCATCGTTAAGATATTCACTATTAAATTGTTTCAATTAACACATCACATACTAAAACTCTAAGTATTCAGTATATAGCAAACCTACTTTGGTCCCCCTTGATCCAGTGTTACCACCTTCTCCTTTAGATCCCTGTAAAAAACAAAGCAAAATATACTAGATATATGGTTTACAGTCAGTGTACGTGTAGGTGTGTTTGAAACTTGAAGAGCATTTTAGATATGTGGCAGATCAATTCAGAAGATGGTACGGTTAGAAAATATTATTCTAGTTCTTACTGGGTTGGACACTGGCATGACTATACATAATATATGGTGGACCACTAGCTGGAACGGAAAATAGTCCAGAGTCCACTGATGGGGATCAATTCAATGATACATCAAACCTCAATCATTCATTAGTGAAATGCCCGTATGAAGACCAAGGCACAAATTACATTTTTTCACTTAACTAGCAAATTGCTAACCAATGTTAAGAAATGATTAGCAATTTTGGTAAAATGAGTAGCAATAATTTCCAACAATTCGCGGGCTACTTCTAGAAAGCTTTGTGAGAGTACTTTATTGAACTCTTAACTGTGCAATGTCATCAATTCATTGGCATCATGGGATTATACATCGGAATATGTGTGTGAGATGCTTCGACATCGACAGATGTGTATCACGTAGCACTGGTTCAGAGAAAAAGTGGTGTTTCGCATTTTGCTTTGAACAGATAATTTTGACTCGCAGTTCGTTTTTGTTTTTTTCATCGCAAATTACGATGCGACACCGGTTATTTTGTGCCCTGGAAGACTCAATGTTTTTATGACATTTAACAAGCTTTAAACATTTACAAACTGCACTATGATCATTCACAAATTTATCATCAGGTGCGGATACGTGGAGGGGTGGGGTGTCAGAGAAGCACATGTCCACTTATGTTTCATTAAGTTTAATTTTTTTTAAATGATATAAATCTTTGTACACTTGGAGAAGTAGATATGAAAAAAATACGAGACCAGCCACCACCCCTATTCAAAAATCTCTCATTTGCTCCTACTCATTACCTTAAGTCCCACTCTTCCTGGAAGTCCTCGCTGTCCTGGCGGTCCTCGTGGTCCCTGTAAATATATAATCAATAATATTAAGAAGGAATAACCCAGTGGTGTGCCGGCTCCTGGTTTACACGCACCACCACTCTGTAACATAATTATGAATGTAATTTAAGATAACTTTATTACTGTGTTAATTTCTAACTATAAATGCGTTTACTTGTCCATTTAATATCAGTTACGGTTTCAGTTACAATATGTTAAATTCACATACCGGTAGTGCTGTTACTTCGTTTGCAGTCACGGGGGCGCCAGGTGGACCCTGAATAAAACAATATAAGTATATATACAGTCGTATAATGGATATTAAATCTCCCCGGACCCGGTGCCCTGGTCTTAGGACGTTGGGCCTGGGGGGGGGGAGGTGCGGACCCGAACCAATATGGACGGGGGGCTCGTTTCATAATCTGGCCCTGCCCCGGATATTAAACGACTCCATCACAGCTATTTGCCACTGCTTTTATATAAAACGGGGAGAGGAAACAGGAATTTGTTAAAGGACGGTCTAAAGATATAATTTAAATAATTTTAATGTTGGCTTGGTGTATGGTCCAAAGTTAGTTGTGACCATATGATAATAGGGAAAAATACAGATCAGTCATTATCTCAATAAAAAAAGTTTAGGTTAAAGCATAAGTGAGTTCATTTTACTGTTTTCTCAGATGCATGAAAATTCGTTGTATTTTGGCGTACATCACGGATCAAATCTTATTCAAACATGGGCGTAAATCACAGGGCGGACGGGAAGGGGGATGGTCCGTCCCCACACTTTTTGGACAAATGTGTGTTCCGTCCCCTCCCCCCTCCCCACTTTCTGGAACGGATTTTCGCCCGTATATTCAAACAATATTTAGTAGTCATTTGAGATCAAAACTTACTAGCACTAGTAAAACAAATTACTAAAGGGTCTACAGTCCCATGGTTACTGGAACCCAGAGGGAACATGAACACCATGCCCCCTTGTCCATGGCCCCTTCACATGTTTTCGCCGCCATCTTTTACATTTGCTCTATTACAATCCCATCACTGCTTTCGGTGTGTGTTAACTCCACCCTCCCCCACCCCACCAACAACACTTCTCCAATATAAACTCCTGACAATGCAAATGCCCTTAATTTATTTTGACGAGTGTATGTTAGTGGAAGGAATGCTGATATTGTAAATGTAATAGATTATATTTAATTACCTGTGGACCAACCGGACCTGGAGGACCAGGCGGTCCTTCACGACCTGGGGTACCATCACTGCCCTGTTAAAAAAAAAGCAAAACAAAAATAGGATTAGTATCTGAAAACGTTGTACAGTAGTTAAAGTAAAGTATTGTTTTATTTAACGACTCCTCTAGAGCACATTGATTTTAATCTTATCATCGGCTATTAGACGTCATTCGGACATATTTATTTAGAGGAAATCCGCCACATAGGCAACTTTTTCCAAAAAGCAGCAAGGGATCTTTTATATGCACTGTCCCACAGAAGGGGGAAAGCACATACCACGGCCTTTGATAAACCAGTTGTAGACCACTGAGAAGGTTCGATCCGACGTCCGACAGCTTCACAGGCGAACACGCTAGATATACAGTAGTTTCACCAGCGATTATTCGCCATATGTAAATAGTACTTTAACATATATTGTGATCGGAGCGTGGATGAAAAATCATGTTTCGGGCTATCAAAAGTTCAAACTTTAGATGGTCCTAAATATTTTCAAATCTTCACTAAGCATACATTAATTAATGTTTTAACCAATAATTTACCTATACATTATGTTTTCTACAAAATATTGGGTGCAACAGCAGTACCACCTATGGTCGATAACACAACCATTTGAAAGAGGCACTCGAGAACTAGAGTTATCTCCCTTCAATAAGCAAGTCGTGACTCTTTCTTAAAATAACATTGACGACAATAGTCGCAATTCTTAATAAAAGTCGTGGAAGCAACGTTTCAAACCACCTGGACAGTATACACACATACAGTGCGACGCTTGCCATTAACTATGACTTAAAGAAAATATACTGTCACCTAGCATACTAACTATGACTTAAAGAAAATATACTGACACATAGCATATTAACTATGACTTAAAGAAAATATACTGTCACATAGCATATTAACTATGACTTAAAGAAAATACACTGTCACCTAGCATATTAACTATGACTTAAAGAAAATATACTGTCACATAGCATATTAACTATGACTTAAAGAAAATATACTGTCACATAGCATATTAACTATGACTTAAAGAAAATATACTGACACATAGCATATTAACTATGACTTAAAGAAAATATACTGGCACCTAGCATATTAACTATGACTTAAAGAAAATATACTGTCACATAGCATATTAACAATGACTTAAAGAAAATATACTGTCACATAGCATTTTAACTATGACTTAAAGAAAATATACTGCCACATAGCATATTAACTATGACTTAAAGAAAATATACTGTCACATAGCATATTAACGACTTATTGGGTGTTTACATTAGACATCCTCAGATCCGCACAAAATGTCACTTGCGATTTTATTGCCACCCCAGGCATCATTTGAAATACTATCAACAAATACCAACAGTCACTGGTGTAATAATTATTCTGCAAGAAAAGGATAATGAAATCACATGGTAAATGCCATAGAATCTACAAAATACCCACTGCCTCATAATCTAGCTGATGTTTCATTCATTTCGGATAGATTTGACGTCCAGGACCTCGAATTCTTACTTGAGAATCGCGTGATTTTGGTATGATGCCACCTCATGCCACGATTAATGGGTGGGTAAATGCATTTTTTTTAATATTCCAAACAGAAAATAAAAGATATTTTCAGGGGTGGAGTTTAGATGACTAATAATATGAACGGTTTTCACTAACACCGAAAAAGTTTAAAAGTTTGTTTTATTTAACTAGCACATTGATTTTTTTTTAAATCTTATCATCGGCTTTTGGACGTCATACATATGGTCATTCTGACATAAATGTCTTTTAGAGGAAACCCGAAGCCGCCACATAGGCTACTCATTCCGATAAACAGCAAGGGATCTTTTATATGCACCGTTCCACAGACAGGACAGCACATAGCACGGCCTTTGATAAACCAGTTGTGGACCACTGGTCGGAACGGAAAATACAATAACTCACCGAGAAACCTCGCGGTCCTGGTTCACCTGTCTCCCCTGGTCTACCCCTGCTTCCCTGAAAAATATAAATATCAATAATCATAGAGTACCATACTAACATACACATGTCACTAAAACTGCTTCATGCAACCATTCAGTCATCATACACACCACATACTAAAACATCCACCCTTAAAATTAAATAAACAGAGTAGTCTGGGTCATGGGCGTAAATCCCGGGAGGGGGGGTTAGTGGGGGATATGTCTCCCAACTTTTTTTGTACAAAGGGTCACCCATATGATTATCAACCCCCCCCCCCAACTTTTCGCTTCGAAATGTTTTAATTTAAATGCCTAAATACTATTGTTACCAGTATTTCTCTTTATTGTAACACTTAACCATGTGGTCTTAGCGCAAATATACCTAACTACACAGGGCGATCTATAATGGAGTCAATCCCACTTTTTGGACATGGGGAATGTTCCGTCCCCCCCCCCCCACTTTTTGAACAGTAGGATGTTTCGTCCAACCCCCACTCCCTCTTTTAAGAAGCTATTTTCGCCCTTGGTCTGGGTTGCGAGTTTTTGATATAATACTAAGCGTCTGTTGCAACCTAAGTTTCACACATCACTCCCCCCCCCTCCAAAAAAAACCCCACAAAAATCAAAACCCACATAAAAGACAAACAAACGGCATAGCACAATAGCATGTACCCCATAAAGGTTTCAAGTACAAAGGTATTTGATAAAGTGTTAATTCATGAAGTAAAATTCCAATTATTTACGGCCTAAATGAAACTAAATTTTACAACAACTACTCTCAAGTGTACTACCATTTGCAGTCTAGGCAGTATGAAACGTTCAATTAATAGTTCCATTTATGACCTAGAGTATAATATTATGTCGTAGACACTGAAAGGATTATAATCTCAATAAATAATTTCACAGAGCCATTTAGCCCATTCTGTCAAGATCAAGTTAAATTATATTTAACGAATTTTTGCTTTGTTTTTTTATATAGAGATAATATCATAAACATGTCGAGGAAATATGTTATGGTAATTTTAACAATTATTAATTTAAAAAAAAATTTTTTTTTTTAAATATATATAAAAAATGTTTAGACACCAAAAAAAATAATATATATATAATTTTTAACACGTAGTCAAGTGTGTGTCAGTCTTCAACGGGTTTTGAACCATTGTCTTCAGTTTGCGAATTCGATTTACGTACATTTTCTGCCAATCAATTCTTACCTTTCTACCATCAGAGCCATCAGTGCCACGCGGACCAGGTGGTCCTCGGGGTCCCTGAAATAAGAAATTCAGTTTGTGTGTCACGTGGGGCATTCTAGTATGTAGGTTAGCAATGCGTTAATAATACGAGTACATTAACAAGTCCGTAAGGTGCTGTTTAGAACAAGAACGGTCGTGTATAATTATATATATATCAATTTAGCTTTGTAATAAAGTTAAATTTGATTATTTGTTTCACAAGAAACCTGCTACCTCGACAAGCTATCAGTTCCAAGTACAAGAGGGTTTTTTTTACAATCACTTTCTAACTGATAGGACAGCACATACTACGGCATTTTATATCAGTAATGAACCACTGCCTGTAACAATAAAGCAGTGTTCACTTTAGAAGTATAAGAGACATAGTCCGTTTATTGCATACATACTACTTTATTTTTCATTTTATGTATGAATGTATTAAAACAATCCCTGAAATTGCCCGCGGCATTCGGCAATGCCGTGGAGATTGTCACAGAAGTTTTTTTCATTCTCCGTGGCATATTTTCTTTTTGTTGAGGACATTTTTTTTAATATGCTTTTTTTAATTATTATTATTAAATATGAAGTATACTATATGCAAAAACGCCTGGAAAATGCCGTGGACACTATTCCGCTACAGCATTTATTTTGCCGTGGACATTTTCTTAATTGTTAAAAAAAAATATAATAATAATAATTTCTCACTTCTTGTCCTGGAGGTCCCTGTACTCCAGGTAATCCTGATTCTCCTTTTATACCTTCTGCCTAAAAAAATATGAACAAAGAAAAGATAATCCAATACAATGTGCTATCATTTTATTTCTCGCTAAATAATAAACAAGAACATTTTCAATAATTAGATTTGGTAATAAATCAATAAGCCAATCAGTGGTATAATTAGTATCACCTAATCCGTTTACTAACTACATTGAAACAAAATCAATAATCGACTGGGGGCAAGTAGAGATTTTGGTCATTTAAAAAAAAAAATCAATAATTTCTGAACAGAGATAACTTCTAAACTGTAAGTAAAACTGATCTGTTTGGTTGGTTTTTGATGTATTTATAAAAAAAAAAAAAAAAACCCACACCAACAACGAACAAGATGCTCTTTTTTCCCCGGTATTATTTGAAAAATGCCAAAAATTAATTAATTCTGAAGAGTATATATTACATATATGTTTCAATGAAATAAGCATACAAAGGAAATGTATTAGATAAAAATATAAGAAATGGACGAGCGTCTAGTTTCATGCTAAGTTAAAAATTGTCTAACGTATGATAATATCTATACACTGATAAAACATTGATACTGTACTCATTATCATAAAGCTACCTACACCTGTATAAATACAAGAACTACCTACTACTGTTCCTGGACGTCCATCTCTTCCTTGAGGTCCTGGAAGTCCTATTAAACCACGAAGTCCCTAGAAAAGGAGACACCATATGTATTAATGATGTTAGCTTATGTATTCCATTAAACGAACAGTATTAAGGAGAAAATGAACGTTTTAGAAAGATGGTCAATTTATCAAATAAAAATATCTCGGCAGGAGAAAATATGCGCATCAATGGTTATATAGGAAAGTGGATACGGGAAATCAATAATAATAATAATATTAAATTTACAATAAATATCTTGATAATATACACACCTGTTCACCTTTGTCTCCTTTAGGACCCACTGGCCCTTCGTTCCCCTTAGAACCCTAAAAGTAAAATAACATTGTTGGGAATGTTACTTTCCTGTCAAAAATATCGTTTTATGTGTATACTGAAGACCATGAACAAAACATTTGAAACACAAAAATAAATAAATAAATGTTTTAAATGCACCTTGCATGACTTTTAGATGGAATTGCACAAAACGAACGTAATCGCATGTCATTATTTTATCATTCAACAGGGTGGCGACAGGAATCAAAGTTTTACGAGAAGTTGGCATAGTTTGTCAAACTTGAAACAAACCGAAAACAATCAGGATGACTGCCTTGTATACTGGTCACTGTATATATTTATATATAATGTTACAGTATATCAATCTGATTCATTGTTTAATAGTTGCCTACAATCTCACCGTTCTACCTCCAGGTCCACGTCTCCCCGGAGTGCCTTGTAGTCCACGCGATCCCTGTAATGAAACGCAAATTTGATTTTGGCAGTTGTCTCAATTTTATGGTTATGGACTGTTCAATAAATATAAATTGTATAAGCTGAGCATTTGATGATGATGATAATATTGATGATGACGGTGATCACCATCAATATATTTATGATTATATTATTATAAAATTATGATGATGATGAAGATGCTGCAGCTACTGTTGTTGATGATGCTGATGACGATATTTACGATGATGATGATGATAACGATGATGAGATTACGATTATAACGATGATAATGACGAAGATGACGATGTTGATGATGATGGTGTTGGTGATGGTGTTGATGATAATGTTGATGATATTGTTGATGATGATGATGATGACAACGATGATGATGACAACGATGATGATGACAATGATGATGATTATGATGATGGCGACGACGATGACGATGACATTGACATAATAATTCTTCTATCGACATGTAAATTTCAGGTTGAATACAACATCTACCTACACTTGTAACTTACTTCACGGCCAGGTACCCCTGGGGATCCGGGTTCTCCTTTTCGTCCAGTCAGTCCCTAAAAATAAAATAATATTCATTCATTTTGCGTACATAGTTTCAACAGCTATAGGATATAAACCTGTACATGTAATTTCCAGATAGTATTGTTCTTGGCTTCTTACTGCGATGATTATACTGTAACAAACATAACCTACTGATGTTCATTGCAATACACTTTGTCAAACTCGTGTTCTCGTTTGTCAAGGAATGGTAATGTTAGTTCATCTATAACTACACTGCAGTGGGGAGATACTCACTGGATATATACCGAACAGCAAAAGAAATGCAAAATCAATTTGCAATTTTTGATTGAATAAAAGTTAACCGTATTTTGACGTTAGCTGTTTTGTTTACTGGAGGCATGTGCAGAGAAGTGTAAAGCGTGTGCAGTATGAGTTTTAAGGTTTTATTAATTTTTCCTCGAATTTGATTAAACTTGATCTAAACAAACATTTGCATTTCATTTGCTGTTCAGTATAGTTTTAATAAATCTACACGTAATTAGTGATCTCTGATCATGTTATTAACCGGACAGTCGTTGGCCTATTAGAATCGTCAAAGAAAAGAAATTGACAACTAAATGACGTAAATTAGCCTAATATTCAGTGGGTTTTTTTGGTTATGGTCTGTCTTGTAAAGGAAAATGAACGAATATAAACATTGTTTTATGGAATAAGTAGAAAACTAATTCAAATGCTGAATATATGGGATTTAGGTCTGGGCTTAGAGGGAAACAATGGCTGATGCTATACTTTTGAAGAAGTGTATAGTTTCAGATCACATTGTTTGTTTTGTTTAACGACACCACGAGAGCACATGGATTTATTATTCATCGGCTATAGGATGTTTGACATTTTGGTTATGTTGACAGATAGTCACAAGTATGAGCCAGTTTCCAGCGGGTTTTGAACCACTGTCATCAGTTTGCCAGTCCGACGTTCTACCTAAGGACCACCGAGTCACACATGATATGATAGATAAATGACGTCATTAAACAAGTTTCACTTGTAACTTCAAATCTGCCATTTTTTAGATTGGATGTCAGACATTTTGGTTATGTTGACAGGTAGTCACAAGTATGAGCCAGCCTCCAACAGGTTTTGAACCACTGTCATCAGCTTGAGAGTCCGACGTTCTACCGATGGACCACCGAGTCTCACATGATATGATAGCTAAATGACATCATTATACAAGTTTCACTTGTAACTTCACATCTGCCATTTTCAGAACCGTATTTTATTAATGAATTTAATTAATGACGTTTGAATGCATTATAATACTTTATTAGTTTTGTTTCCTCTAATATCCTTTATCTAATATAGGGGCGTGTGCAGGAATTTGGGATACGGGGGGCTCAGTAATGTGAGAAAGTATTATTGTTAGCAGCAATTATATTATTGGAAGCTTAGACATTTTAATAGTATATATTGGACTTAGTGTGGAATTTTTTTATTATTATTATAATATATATTAAACGATATTTAAAGACGATTTTGTAGGTAAGGTTTTTTAACCAGAATTTAACCCCATCTGAACACACCCCTGCTTTAACAAAATTTTAGTCAGATATTCTTACATCTTTTCCATCCGTCCCTTTTGCTCCTGGTAAACCCGGTCTACCTGTCGATCCTGCTGGGCCGCGTGGTCCTTCAGGTCCCCTAGGACCATCTGGCCCAGGTGGTCCCTAAAATAAAACAAGCAATTCGTGAAATAGATATTATTTTATTGATTGTAAATTAAAATACAATTGGTTAATATGCATGCTTTCTAAGTGAAGGTGTAAAATTGTATTTAAACACATACCTCATAAGTATGTAACTTCATTCAAATCAACTAATCAGAAAATCACACAATTCTGTGGTAATATTATTTTAATATTGCCTTTAATAAAAAAAAAAATTGCAATGCTTCTCTCCCTTGGGTTCTCATCGGCAAATTCCCTGATACTGTTTATCAGTCGTATGGCGAGTCTTGCTTATGAAGAAACTGTTAGATTTTTGTTATGCAGCTTTAACATTCAAAAAAAAAAATTAAAAATAAACAAATATCATATAGTTGTGCCTAATTTTTGTCGAGGTGTATACCACTAGCAAAGATGAACATGGGAGACAACTCGTACTTAAATTACGTCAATACGTTCCTCGCTGGAGTTAAAAAGCCAATACCTTTATCTTTTAATATAGGATATCTTAAATTTGTACTCTGGTTACCAGTTGCGGTTCTAGGGGCCCGCCTAACCCCTAAATGTTGCAAAAAAAATAACCTTTATTTTTTTAATTATTAAAAAAAAAAAAATTATCGTTATAGAATCCGAGGAATCGGAATCATATTAGTGTGGCCCCCTAAATGGATTTTCTGGTTACATTCTTCAAATCTGTCTTCTAATAAATGAAATACATACCACAGTGCCATTGTATCCACGAGGTCCGCGGGGACACACAACATCACAGGTAGGCTTTACCTGTATTGAAATATACAATAAAAATGTGTTTATAAACATTAAAAGTGCAGTGGATAGGAATATATACATTAATCAGAAATCTATAATAAGTGCAATTTAAACTTACAAAAATACAAACTGACATAAGTGAATGGTCATTAATATGAAAAATGTTACGAATTAAAATTGACAAATTAACCAAGCAGAAGTTTAATTGATTATCATAAATTTAAAAAAGATTTTAAAAATGTATTTAATTATTTCCTTTTTTTTAATTTTGTTTAAAAAATATTAATTTTTTTTATTTTTTTTTCATTTTGATGGGGGAGGTAAGGGTGTTTTTTTTGTATTTTAATGTTAATTATAACCACACACTGGGTTTGGAAGATAAATTCTACAAAACCAACCAAAATATATGTTAATAAAATGTTTTATTAGTAATTACTAGTAAAAAGAAAAGAAACAAAATTAAAATTTAGTTTAATAGGTTAGACCATGCTACAAATTAGGTGTTAATTTCTGGGTTAGATTTCCATATTTTCCAGTTTTATTTTTTTACAAACATGACCATTCTATTAAAAGCGGATGTCGAAAAACAAAATATACAGCTTCTTAGAAATCCACTCGTGTCGAGATGCGTTGTTACGTTTATCCTGTATCCCCGTCCAGTTCCGTTATGCCTCTACTCATATATACTGTGTAAGAAAAGTGATAGGGGGACAGTCTATGTTACTGATAGTGGCATGCATTGTGGGATATTGACGCAAGCAAGCAGCCCCATCTGCCGAACTCTACCTGCTCGATCGGATCTTTCTTCCGTCTTGGGCGTGGCTGGGAAAATAGAACATGGGAAGATTATCTAAAACTGAGCATGCAAAACGAAACGAAAAACCCATCACCTGGGGGAAAAGCAATAAAGTACTGTTCATTTCATAGATATATATATATATTTTTTTTTTTCATATCATGTAATATACTCACCCAAAAAAGAAAGTATGCATTTTGAAATAGTTTTTGTTTCATGGGGTGGTCATGGTTCATTGACGGGAAACAAGTTCGCAACTTGTGATATTACTTAACACATACACACACACACACACACACACACACACACACACACACACACACACACGCAC
>JAULBS010120125.1:0-14256 GCA_032355785.1 Symmetromphalus regularis | reverse complement strand
TCCTTAACAACCAAGATGGAGTCCATAGCAACAGTGAAACTTATAAATATCTATAGAAGTCCTTTCCATGTTGTTGTGTATGTCATTAACGTATGTTTAACATTTATATGAAAAACACTTTTTATCATGTTATGTTTAACATAAGTTATTTTAAACGTATGTTAAACATACGTCCGCCTATTTACATGAAAAAAATTACGTTCATGAACGTACGTTAAACATGTGGCTATTTTTGCTATGTATGAATTATAAAACAACACTTTTAATTTTAATGTTTAACAATTTTATTTATTTTACAACAAGACAGTCTAAAAATAAATTCAGTAGGTTAATATTTCTTTTATTTCATAATCATCCATATTTTCTTATTTTTACATACGTTTGGTGGTGGTAGGTGTGTCAGTATGAGTATACAAATATAAATTAAAAGTTTGATAAAAACTTTTACAAAATAATTTCATGCATACAAATTTGGAGAAAAGTTTTTACATTAATAGATTTGCAAGATGGGCCTAATGGCTCCCTCTGGCTATGCCAGTGAATGGGAAATAACCCAACGTGTCCATCGTGGAGGACTGAACTGACGACCCAGTGCACCTCAACCACTGAGTACATGAACACAACGCTCAACAGGGCCATAGGAACTACTATGAGAGTTGGGGACTGGCAGACATCTTTGGAAGTGGGGTGGGGGGTGGGGGGGGGGGCACTATAACTTGTTGGTTACAATGGCAAATATTAAAATGTAAAAAAAGAAAAGAAAAAGGCCCAGAAGTGGAGGTGTGTGTGTGGCATGTCCCTATCCCACCCCTCGGTTCCTACCGGCCTGCTAAAGAAATACACTTGCTCTATGTGCATAAAAAAAAACTTCTTCAATAATCTGAGAACAAATAAGCATTGTGTAAACTGCATCTCAGGCTAGTGTTAAAATCTACGGGCTAGTTGATTTTCATTTTTACTAGTCTAACATTCTACTACTGAATTAAGGCACTGGCTTTAGGGGCTGCAGCCCTATTCCCTTTGCCAGCTGAAGAGCCCCAGAGATAAGAGTTTTGGCAATGATAACTACTTTTTTAGAATCACTAGTAAACAAAGATGGATGACATTACCTTAGTAAAAATAAATTTAGGTTTTCTTTTAGAAAATAATACTTAGGGCCTCAAAGGCGTACAAAATCCTAAAGGCATATTCCCACAGAATTTAAGGGACTTTGTACTCTAAATATTAATTACAAATGAAACACATGCATTTATGATGCTAGATCTCGCTTTTATATCACTCAAGATGTTTTACCTGAACCATAGTATAGGGAATTCCATGTCTAGTTTATGATTTATTTGTCCGTAAAGATAATTCATTTTTTTTTTTAAATACTGATAAGCGAGATGCGGTGGTTATGTAAGTAGTTGAATAAATTATTTTTACGTTTATATTTTAAATTGTTTGGAAATTAATTAGGTCAAGGGTCCTTGGGAGTATGTGTTTAAACAGGCTCTACTGCAAGAAGAGATTATTGATCTTCCACACACTGTGATACACCAGTGTTCATAATACGTGCACAATAAATGTGCTCATCCTTGATGAATCAGCTGCCATGATCTGCAAAGATAACTTTTACATGAGCTGTTGTGCCATTGGTCTGACCTTCAGATCCTAAAACAAAAGGCAATATTTGCTGCATTCCTAAAATCACAAATTTCAACCCCTGAATGAGTTCTTATCATTGGTTCTTCTTTTCTTGGTTAACTACCACCCAATTAAAAAATAAAATTACTTCACTATCAATTAAAAAATAAAAACAAATTGTCTGATGTAAATTTTTTAATATGCCAAGTATGTTAAAGTAATAATGTCAGAACGAGGATGAGTATAGGAACCTTTTCACAAGCAGGCCAGAACTGGGTGTGTATGTGTGTGTCAGTTGGCATAAATCTATGATTTTGATGGGCCAACACCCCCTGGAATTTAGTACAAAAATAGTTTGAAATCAGGGTTCCACCTAGCATCTGGAAAATGGGAGTCATCATGATGCACAGGGTTCTAATTTGGGTCAAGCATTCAAAAATGATAGTCACCTATGACATATTATTTCAATCACATAACTGAATAATTTGTCTTGTTTATATTACATCCATTATCTACGATTCTATCTTTATAATACTTATACATGAATATCCAATTTTTTTCCTTCTCATAAATAATAAACTTTAATGTATTTGAAAAAAAATTAGATGACTAACCGAAATATTTTGCGTCAACTATGACACGCACATATTCTATTTAAGAGTATTTTAGCAAAATATTGCATCAAATATGCAGGATTCTTGCGTCATGTGAAACCCTGTATATATATATATATCTATATTTTTTAATCTGTGAATTATAAAAACATTCTGATTTTACACTTTTAACTTTAAAATAAATTTTTCTCATAAATGCTATTTTCTACATGTAACTGTTTTTTTGCAGTCAGCCGTTGATAGCTTAGTGGTGCAGTGTATCACTACCCATTAAGTAAACTAATTTGGCTATTTTCAATTCCATTTAATTAGTGTTGTGCCGATGATAGATTATAATCAAAAGTTGATCACTTGTGGACCACCTGTTCGAACGGAAAATACCCCAAACTGCAAATGGTTCCACTGAGAAGGATCGATCTGATGACCGACCGGTTCATAGACAGACACGCTACCATTTGAGTTAGATCCCACTCCCGCACCCCCTGGAATTAAGTACTGATTACAATAATAGTTTGAAATGTGGCCCTACAATTTCAACTTGGCCTGGGCCTATATTCTGCTTTGCATGGGCCTGGTCACAACTAGAGACAAAGATTCTTCATACGGTAATTCTATGAAACAGTTGTTAAAGAAAGGTTCTGCTAGATACAGATGGGTTACAACCAGTGAGAAAGATTTTTCATACGGTAATTCTATGAAACAGTTGTTAAAGAAAGGTTCTGTTAGACACAAAAGGGGCACAACAAGTGACAAAGATTCTTAATACAGTAATTCTATGAAACAGTTGTTAAAGATTCTGCTAGACACAGAAGGGCCACAATGAACGAGACTGCCATTTTTTATTACAAAATATATAAAATAACAAATACATTGTCAGACAGGTAATTATAAATAATTTGCTGCTTCAGAACCGAAAGGGTGTAAGTCTGGGTTTAGCACTTACTGGTATCACTGAATGCCTCTAAGTGAGCTGCATATGGTGCACAAAGGATGTGTGTTGGTTTCTGAAGCTATCCCACATTTATCTTGAAATCAAAAGCTATTCCACATCAAACTTGTCTAGAAGAGAAAAAGTTTTTGGCCCTTTTCTTCATTATCTGCTACCCAACTTATACCCTTTTGGTTCTAAAGCAGCAAATTTCAGCATGAGATGATGATGCTGCTAATTTTATTTTTAACTTGGCCCCACCTAAACAAACAATTATGACTCCCCATCCCCTTCAGAACTAGAATAAACATTCTGATTCCTTCTCTTAAGCTTTTTTGACCGAGGACTAATTTCAATGTCACTCGTTTTATCTGGACGTTTTGAACCAACAGATTTCGGGGTTCCTTCGTCTTCACTCGATACACGGCTCGAACAATCAACAGGGGGAGACAAGACACTTTGAGCTAAAATATCACTCTCCTCCAAAGAAGAATGTACAGGGGGAGGTAACTCACTCTGTGCTAAAATAACTTTTTCTTTATGCGGAGAACATATAGGGGGAGGTAACATCGATTCAGATTCAATTTTATCTTCCTCTAAAGAAGAGTTCTGACTCTCAATGTCCATACTTTTGTCAAGTTCAAACTGGGATATAGAACTCTCCAAAGATTTCAAAGCAGGGCTGTTACCAGGGTTACCTGGACTGCCGTCTGCCGGGGAGGAAACTGAACTGACTTTATCGACACTTAATCTGTGTTTTTTCTGAGCTGCTAAAATACTTTCCAGTTCGTCATCGCCGTCTCCATTTGCCATAGAAACATCAACCGATGATGAAACATCAAGTCCCTTTGATAAGACACATCTTGCCTTCTGTTCTAGAAGAATCTTCTGGACTTCGTCTTCCTCCTGATTTTCAGAAATGTCTGTGGAAACAGTTACATTCAATGACGACAGACCTGTGTCATTTAACGACAAAAAACTGGCATCATTAACAGATGTGTTGGTGTCGTTCAGTGAAATATCGGGAACTGTAGAGAAGGAATCTGAGAATGACGTATCGATACTGCTGTTGACGTCACTGCAGACATCATCATCGTCATCATCATCGTCATCATCTTCATCACCCGGATTCGTGCTGCCATCTGCAATGTCTTGAGGTGTATATCGGGAATCTTTACCCAGAAGAACGGCATTAGGGTCAGTTATGTCCAACATAGCACATATTAAGTTTGTCTGAGGGTTGATGTAAAGTGAGGGAGACCCAATTTTTTTGTTTGAGGTCGAGTTGTCGTGAGCTGGTGCGGTTATAGCAAAGTTTTCAGGCATTGTCAAGTCTCCAGCAAAATCCTTCGATATGGATTCACATTCTTTGTCGGTAACTTTGAAGTTCCACCTAAAATAAAACCAAACAAAATATTAATGCACATGTACAAGAGACAAAGAAATGTTTGTCTGATGATACTCTAGCACATTGTTTATTCAGCAGCTATTAGGTGTTAAACTGCCACGTAGACAAATCTTTCCAATCACCAGCAATACATTTTTATATGTTCTTTTCTATAGAAAGAACAGCACATACCATGGCTTTTATTACAGCTGTTGGGGACCACTGACTGAAACAAGAAATAGCTCAAATTGTTCCACTGAAGGTGATGGATCTGATGACCAATTACACCTTGGGTGGATATGCTATCTCATGAGCAATGTTGACATATAGTAGTTAAAGAGACAAGGACTGGAAGTAGAATTGGATGACATTTTTACAGAGAATACATTTTCACAAAGCAATAGAGGATATTAATTGAATTGTAATTTATTATCAAATTCAGGTAACGTTATAGGTTAGCATTTCACTAAATTATTGTGCAATTAGAAAGTTTAAAGAATACAATGATTAAAATTGTCTGGGGTAATAAATAGAATATCAAACTCGTTAACATTTATTACAAATAAAAATTTGATAATAAATGGCAACTTGTTTAATAACCTCTATTTACACAGTAAAGTAAAGTTTATTTTATTTAACAACGCCTCTAGAGCACATTGATTTTTATCTTATCATCGGCTATTAGAGTCATGCATATGGTCATTCTGACATATGTATTTTGAGGAAACCCACTGCTTTCACATAGGCTACTCTTTTCGATAAGCAGCAAGGGGTCTTTTATATGCACCATCCCAAACAGGACAGCACATACCATGGCCTTTGATGAAAAAGTTGTGGATCACTGGCTAGAACAGAAAATAGCCCAAATTGCATATCGGTCCGAGAAGGATTGATCCAACAACCGTCCGGTTCACAGGCAGACACACTACCATTTGAGCTACATCTCACTCCTTCTATTTACACAGTGACGACTTTAAAGACAACTCACCTGTCAGAACTGCCTGGACCAGGCATATAGTGATGAATAGGTCCCAGATTAAGAAGATGATTTGTTGATTTGAGAATACACAACCATTCAGGATCCAGAGTCAGTTTCATTGGTTGATTCGTGTCATGTGGTATGTCAATAACCTAGAAAATATAACATTGTAATTCTTTGATTCATTCACTTTGGTTTGTACCACCCTTAATCCTAAGAATCCTGTGTTTCAACATGTAAGATATATAAAGATAACAAAAAGAATTTCTATATAATACCATTTATGTAACAAGAACAAGTATTGTATTTTATTTATTACTCACCAAACAACTGTCTTTATGGTGATACTGCTGATTACCATCAGTATTTGAGGGCTGCAGCATATAGCATGGCCTTACAGCAACCAGTGCTCCAAAACTGGTTTACCAATGGTCGTGGTATGTGGTATCCTGTTTGTGGGATAGTTCATATAAAAGATCCCTTGCAGCTTATCAGTAATGGTAGCCACATTAAGGGTGGAGGAAGTTGTGTGCCCAGAACAGCATGCTTGAACCTTAAATGCAATCAACCGTTTTAGCTATTCTTGAGAAGCCATAATTTATAATTAACCTGAGCTTATTTTTAATTAGTGCCACATTTCAAATAAAACTGTAAGACATTGAAGCAGCCAGCATACTGGGGAAAGACAAGTGTGTGGCACATATGTCCACATAAAATGGACACATGATGCAGAAGAAAAGACGAGGATTAGGATGTTAAGTTCTTGAGAAGATGAATACTTAAGCCAATCAAACCAAATGGAGGCTATTTTGAATTTATCATCACATTTAAATACCTGCAAAAATTTTCTCTTTGGCAAGCACTTGTCCAAAGAAAGAAATTTTGTTGTCTTGGTAACATTATCTTCAGGCTGAAAATTAAAATAAAAAACATAATTGTTTTTGCTTATACTTATACAGGAATATTCATAGGAATGGAACTGTGTTCATACTTGAAAAAGAAGTAAAATAATGCTAACTATATATAATTATGGAAATCATCCCTTTCAATTTCTTCAATTGTTTTAGAAAAGGTAACAATGTATAATAAGCAAATAAACATAAACATATGAAAGTAATAGAGATAGTAAGGTATCCTAAAACATGACAAATAAGAAAAAAGAAAAGTGTTGCAAAAATATTGCAAAATAGTCATTGAAAACAGTAAAGTTTATCACAAATACTCAACATCCTTTTTTATAAACAGCTAAAGAATAAATTCAGAGCAGAAAAACAACAATTTATCGAAAAGGGACTGACTTTTATGCTGTCTGCGTCGATGCATGTCAAGCCGCCCGACGTCGAATAGTTGCAATACTCCCGAAGGTTTTGAGAGGGTTGTCCCTCTTTAGTGGGAAAGCGCGTCAGGTTGCTTAATCGTACAAACATGATGATTATATGGTTCAAAAGAGGAGATGTTCGTCTTTCCTCACCTGGATTATTAAAGTGCTGTGACCTGAGACTCGCGTGTAGCAAGAGAGTAAACCTGTCATTTTTTTCAACGCCACGTTTTGTCCTCTATACCAGAATTGAGATATGAAATTTAAACCAATCAAAAGCGGTGTCTCTCATCTCTTTAGTGACATATTTTCTATTATTACACACAACAGCAATCAAATGTGCCAATGTGAATAACAGAACAACCCCAGTTTGAGTGATTGAGCTGAGCGTGAGGTCGCGTCGCACTGAGCGGAAAATGTGTTTTGGTTACAGTTTTTTTTATCAAAAGCCACAAAATCATCTTTCACACAACAAACAAATGACTTACATTAAAAGAGCAAAGAAAGCACTTTATTCACATATCTATTTCATAGAGGATGGTTTTCATTAAATTGAACAAAACTGCAGTAGAAAATGGTTAAATTTGACTGAAACAGGAAATTGTCATTAGTTTTAATCGGTGTTGGGTAGTACCTAATAATAGGGTATGCCAACATAAAATAACTTTTATGGTGGTTTTTAAGGTTGCTTTCCCGACTATTGTGTCGAATATTGAGGGTTTTAAACTTTTATAATAAAGTATCATACCTGGTGTTGAACAATAGCGGCAAATTTCACGTGCAGATGAGCTGAAAACCAGTGACTAGGTTTCAAATGATGCAAAAGCTCTTCAGCTGGCAAACTGCCAAGGGTGCCACGTTCGATTTCGTCTTGCAAAAATGATTTCTTTCTCAACAGCAAGTTTGTGTTACCATAGTTATAGATTCCTCGTGGCCAGTCATGCGACAGAAAGATGTCAATTGGCCGAGATATCTGAAAAATTAAAAAACATTCTGTGACGTTAAAGATCACACCTTCTACAATCTGATCTGCTATAATTCTACTCCTGAAATTGCCCGTGGCAATCGACAATGCCATGGAGATTTTTTTTGCTGCAGACTTAACTTTTTTTTTCAAGATATGTTTAAAAAATAATTATTATAAATAAAGTAATGGAAAATGCTGTGAACATTATTTCTCCACAGCATTTATTTTGCTGTGGACATTTTCTTAATTGCAGTGGTTGTATATTTTGAAAGACACAAACAGAGCCTACATGTATGTGCAACCTTATATTTTGTTTCTAAAATTTTTAATAAATATCTTCAGAATTACAGCCTATGTAAGTTAAAAAAATAAACTGAAAATATATTAACATGCTTTTTGATGGACACCTACATAAAACATATTAATCACATTTCAATGACCTTAAAGTTCCAGTTTTTCAGAAATGAAACTGACTCAAAATTGATAATGAGAGTTCATAAAGTAAAAATAATGCATAATTGTAAGTTAAAAAGGATGTGTTTCTAGACACCCAATCATACAATATCTTTTTATTCAATATTTTAACAATTGTTTTGTTTTTATAAATATCTAAAACTGGTACATATTTGATGGAGGGAAAAAACAAACTTAACCAACGTAACCTTTTTTTGGTATGTTCTTGGAAATTCATCCGTATTTTTTTTAGGCATTACATTAAAAACAAAAACGTAATTCTGACATATTTATTTAGAGGAAACCCACTGCCGCCACATAGGCTACTCTTTCCAAAAGCAGCAAGAGGTCTTTTATAAGCACTGTCGCAGACAGGACAGCACATACCAAGGTCTTTGATGAACCAGTTGTGGACCACTGGCTGGAACACATTAAAAAAAAAGAAGTAATATTTTGTATTTTAAAATGTAAACACCTGTTTGAGTCTGAAGACCTCCAGATTGCGAACGTGATAAACAGATCTCTTTGTGCTGTCATTGTACGGCAAGTGTTCGAAGTGACCTGTAATAAAAGAAGAAACATAGTTTTAAAACGTAACAGTCAATTTCATTGAATTAATGTCGCAAACAAGAAATTTAACAGAATACCTGGAATAATGACAAGAATAACTAAAAAAATATTGAGGCTGGTAGAACCAAACAATCTTACTGTAAACTGAAATATGGTATGTTTATACTAAAATAGAAACACATTACTATCCCAACCCCTGAAATTACCTGTGGCAATCGTTCTCCACATCACGTTTTTCGCCGCAGACTAATTTTTCTTTTCAAGGTTTATAGGGGCACCATCTTTCAATGACATGCTTATGTATTTAAGGGCACCTATTGTTGCAAAAAAAGAGCAACGCAGATTACTGAAGGGGTGGGAATGCCCCCCTTGCTCCCCCGGCCCTACTACTAACATAATAATAACAATTCACCCTTATGAAAGTCTTTTCCCTTGTAGATTCCAGACAGTCCTGCTATTCGAAGACCTCCTATCTTCACGACGCTAGCGTAACCTGCAACAGAAAACACGTCAAAAAGTAGATCTATGCAACATGCCAGACCTCTGAGAATAAAAAATTCATGGCTTTCACAAACTAATGTCAATTAACTCATTTCATTTTGCATAACCCATTATAAAGCAGGGGACAATATTTCGAAATCGGAGGTAACCGGAAGTCGGTTCACGTGGTTTTTACCTAGGTAACCCAAAGTTAGGTTACGTGAATTATATTTGCATAACCGGTGGGTTACCTGATCGGTTACCTCAAAGTTACGTCGAAATTGTGTTTTTCATTTCGCGCTGTTCAAGCTACTTTCACTTTATCTACAGTGATATTCCAAATGTTTTTTTTATTATTGCGAAGTGGGTATTTTTAAACTTTTGTAAAACCTGTTTACGTTAAAACCATTTTAAGCATTTATAAAATTATAGGCAATCCATTATTATGTCAGCATAATTATATTCCTAAAGATGAAGTAGCAACAGATAATTTAGCGGTACCCAGCGTCCGTGGACATTTCATTTAAACTTTTGGCTTAACTCTATACTCTGCATTTTTAGTTTAGACCGGTCACAAGTTACAACTATTGCAATATAATGTTGTCTACTATTTCGGTGCTCATCAAGTATCTAAAAATCAGTCTGAAAACATTTGTCGGAATAGATGTAAGTCTGAGCAAATAAACTTCCTGTAATCAGGAAGTTTGCAAGTTTTAATTTCTGAATGTCTACAGGTCATGACGTAACTGATTTTCGGTTCGCGTAAATTTAATTTTACGTAACTGACACGCGAACATAACAGCGGTTCATGTGAAATATTGTTCCCTGATAAAGTATGTTACTTTATTATCCCAGTGGGCACTCACAACCCAGTACATATTTGTATTTATTTTCCCGTAGAAAGTATCAGCATTTGTTTAACAAGGCATTTCACTGGGTCACTCTGATCAATATAACCAATGTAATGGCAAAATTGCAATTATGATACACACGATAATACTGTTTTCACTTTGTTATTCTCGTCCTACGTAACAACCTGCATCATGCAGTTTTCTCGCGCATCAGTCTTATTCATGCATGTGAGAAAGAATCTGTTTGTAATGTTCATTAATCCTAAATCCATGTATGTATTAAACATTTTATTGTACCATTCTTATTCCTGAAAAAAATCCATTTTATATCGAATCCATTTTATATGCTGCTCTGTAGACTTCATCAGTCCTTTAATCATATGGATAACTTTGGGAATATTGGCCTAAACGATTTTCCTTGGTAAAAATAATAATAACTGAAAATAAAAAATGCCACAATTTCTGTCATATAGAAATCTGTCTCAAGATGGACAGATAACGGCCATGTATACATTATACTTACCCATGTAATAAATATTTGGAGCCACCCAACCTCCGTATGGTAACTCTTGCATGTAGTTTGATGCTTCATGATTGCCACCAATAAAAACTGTCAAGACAGGTGCAGTTTTCTCCCCTGAATAATATCTATAAAAAAAACAGGACGACAAAAATGTATCACCAGCTTATGAAAAGTTGTAGTGATATATGTAAATTAGTGTTTAATACCAAATATATTAAATTAATAAAATTTACAAGAATTTGAAATAGGGCACAATGATAAATTTTGCAAATACAATACTATCAGCTATCAGAAAAAAAGCATGTTTTCTTGATTGATAAAGAAGCAGTTTTTTTCTTTCTTTTATTAAAAATGACATCTCTAGAGCACATTGATATATTAATCATTGGCTACTGAAGTCAAACATTTTGTTATTTTGACATTAGTCAAGTGTGAGCCAGCCTCCAATGGAAGAAGCAGTAATTACTCCTCTAAAGCAGAACTTCTAGAATTTGGTTTAAATATTTTCAAAATTCACTAGCCCGACTTCAAAAACTCACTAGCCCTACCTCCTAACACAACACAGTAAAAATAAAACTCAAACTTGACCATCAGATCGACTCACTAATTCTGCATGATTAAAAAAAAATCCATTACAAAAAATGCATGTGTCTGCACCCTGATTCACTGTAAGATTAGTGTCACCGTTTTCAAAAACAAAAAAACACAATAGATCTATCAGGTGATGACCTACAAGTTTATTTACAAATTTACCATGTGCGATTCACCACCGATTAACTCAATCTGAGACTCTGACTTTGCGAGTGGCTAACTCAGTCGGAGAAAGACTAAAAATTAACAACCTAAAGTAAAATAATCATTACCTTCAATGTAATAGGTAACAATGGATAAATTAATTACTTATTTTAATTGTATTTTTAACGATAAAAGAACAAAAAAGTTTTATTTGTTTTGACCGGAAGAAAAATAATCTCTATAGGGAAGCCATTTGGCACTCTTCAGGATATTATGACATCTTGTCGGAAACAGAAATCGTGGCTGCATTTTTTTTGCAGATTATGCTAGCAAGTTATTTGACGTGTTCTAGAATAATAATAGTCGGACTTTATTTATCCAAACAAGTATGTCGTGTACTTTTGGTTGCAGTATTTTCATTATTATTATTTTTTTTTTGAAATTTCACTAGCCGTTGGGCTAGTGGAAAGTGATTATTTGGTAGCCCAACTGCAAAAACCATTAGCCACAGGAGTCGGGCTACCATATTCTAGAAACCCTGCTCTAAATTAAAGTAATTTGTATTTTATTTAACCACGCCTCTATAGCATACTGATTTTTTATCTTATCATTGGCTACTGGATCAGTGGATGTCAAACATATGGTCATTCTGACATATTTCTTTAGAGGAAACCTGCTGCCACCACATGAGCACATTCCGATAAGTAGCAAGGGGTCTTTTATATGCAATTTCCCACAGATTGGACAGCACATACCACAATCTTTGATGAACCAGTTGTGGACACCTGGCTCAAATTACAAATTGGTCTACTGATGATTGATCCGATGACCGACCACTTCACAGACCTGTGGACAAACTACCGCTTGAGCTATATCCCGGTCCCTTACTCCTCTAAAGAGACTAGCTTGTAAAACCTACAGATTTGAAAGTATGGAAGAGTAATAGTAAGATGTGAACTTAAATATATATTCTGAAAGTCATACTTATAAAACGTGTTAAGTCTCTGGTATTTGGGTGGAACAGCCATACACTGCATGTCACTTCGATTCCGTACGGCCTGAAAATCTCCACATATCAGCAAGAGATCAATTTTTATAGAATTTTCTTTCTCCAGGTGCTGTACTGTCTCGTATATTTTGTCCAGTTCGCCATGACAACAGCCTTCTACAGCAATCTTCATACTACAAAAACAATGACACAAATCAGGGGTTTAGATTGCATTAATATGGGCACAATGTGGTTATTTGCGAGCAATGGCTACAAATTTAAGTTAACTGGGGTTTTTTTAAGTGCTGCAAAGAAATTTGTTTCTAAGTGATTGTTTGCAAAGGGGATCAGTTAAGTATAGATACTGATCAGTAATGTCCGTAATTGTTCAACTAAAGCCATATTCTAACTGATGTTTCTGTTAATAGTGTTATAATTTTAAAAGCATACTGCTTAACATATATGTTCAGGGTATTTTTTTTAATTTTTTTTTTATTTATTATTTTTTATAATAATTTGAGTGTCCTAATTTAGGCAGCTGTATTTTGGTCATGATGTATACCATCACAAAATTGATGCAGTCTTAAGGCCTCCAAATAAAACATGTTAAAAATAATCAGGTCTCGTTTTTTGACTGGAATCTAGTTAAATTCTAATAAAATCAATCTTCAGATTTAATTTCTTTTAAAATTTTGCTAATCAGCAGCATCTATTAGTATTAGAAAATAACCAGCCCGAGTGCCAGTGGTTAAGCTGTTGGACTCATGTCTGGTAGATAATGGGATCAAATCTCAGTTGAAGCATGGGATTTGAATATCGATACCAACTCCAATCCAGAGTGAATGCTCTGCAAGGCTCATTGGGTAGATGTATGCAACTTCAACTTGCACCAACCAGTGGTCCATAACTGGTTTATCAAAGGCCATGGTATGTGCTATCCTGTCTGTGGGGAAGCACTTAAAAAGTTCCCTTGCTGTTGACAACTATTGTGGCAACTGTTTAAAACATATTTTTATCTGTATTTAATATAAACAATTGGACAAAGTACAAATTACTATAAAAATTCATTTTTGACTTCAATACGCATGCGCAACACAATAGTTAGGCTTATATTTCCTGTAAATACCACGCTTATCGATTTAAAGAACTAATGATTTTTCACATAAACATAATCTATATATAAAGAAACATTAATCATATTGCTTAACCATATTATTATCCAAACAAACCTTAAAAGCTAAAATATTTTAAAACATTACAAAGCGGAAATAAACTGGTACACTTCCAAACTTATTTGATAAGTCTACCAGTTTACTTTAGAGACCGGTCCCACTAATAACCGCACAATACTGCCCCATACCATATAGAAAATTAATTTTACCGTACAAACTAACACATAACTTTTAATGGTTACCATTGAGAAACATATGTTTCACAAATAGATATTAAAGTTTCAGATTGACAATGAGATACGTCAAAAACAAATAATAATATAAAATAAATGTTGTAAATTAGAAAGAATACTTTTCAAACTTGAGATCCAGACAATTTCTTCATAAAAGCATTATTTTTGTTTCTTTATTGTTGGTTAGTATAAAGTTAAATTGAATTACCGATATTATTAATTTGATAAATGTATGTGATATATTTCTACTGTCTGCTTGGCTATCAATACCTTAAACAATATCACATCTACTATGGGCTGATGATCTACTCCTCATATCACAAACTAAACAAGGCTTACAAGAAAGCCTCAATAAATTAGACGACTTCTGCAAATCATGGCATTTGAATATTAACCCAGAAAAATCTAATTTCATGATATTACAAAAAGGAA
>JAULBS010120114.1:0-14256 GCA_032355785.1 Symmetromphalus regularis | reverse complement strand
GGTATAATGGCACAAAAACATCAAAAATGTGGGTTACCAGGTTCTTGCTCTCAAACAAAGTGGCATTATCGAAAAATAATTTTTATGCCTTTTTGTATTGCTTTAATATGAGTGTTATTATGAAGGTAGTGTTTCCTCCTTTAATAAATCCAGTGTGGTTTACCGGGTATTTAGGACCAAAAATGTCTAAAATGTGGGTTACCAGGTTCTTGCTCTCAAACAAACTGACAGAATCAAAAAATTATTTTTATGCACTTTTGTATTGCTTTAATATGAGTGTCATTATGAAGGTAGAGTTTGTTTTAATAAGTTTATTGGGTATAATAGTACCAAAAATGTGGGTTACTAGGTTCTTGCATACAGGTCTTCATACAAAGATCTGTGTGCAAGAAACTGGCAATTAACAATTTTAATGTTTTGGATTTCTTGATGCCATTCGAACTAGCAAAGCTAAACTCTATTAATACAGTACCAGGGATCTTCCCATGGTGGTCGGTGCTGGTCGGTACTGACCAGCACTCAAAATATTCCCAATGACATAAATATTACCGTCTATCACTAAAAAGATCATTTGAACTTCAACTAAATAAAATTGTTACTGTATGTAACGATCCTCATTCATAATATAAAAGACGCTGACCAACTTGATACGTGAATTGGGTTGGTTTCTTCATTTACATTGTGAATTCTGATCGCTAATACGTCAACTGTGATTGGCTGAAGCAGAATGCAAACAACCAATGAAAAGCGAGGACACATTTATCCTTGGAACATCGCAAGCAGATGCCTGGTGTGCATCATGGCCAAGTGGCAACTGACACTGTCAATAATAACCACCACTCATTTCATCCTGGGCAGAACCCTGCAGTACGTATGTACTACATATACTACATAATATTAGTACTATTTATTTATTTATCTATTTAATATTTGTTTAATGGTCCCCATCCCACCCAGCACAAAAATAAATATTGGGAACAACCTTTTCTTTCGCTGCCAAGATTCTACCAATTTTTTTTACAAACTTCAATTTTGTGACATTTGTCTGTATACTAACAATTAGAGAGTCTCTGTGGTCCATTGTAGAACACTGGACTCTCAAGCTGAAGACAGTGGTTCAAAACCTATTAGAGGAAGGCTCACACTTGACAATGTATCAAAATTACCAAATATTTGACATCCAATAGCCGATGATTAATATATAAATGTGCTCTAGTGATGTCCTTGAACAAAACAAAAAGAAAACGAAATTAAATGAAAAAAAAAAAACTATTCGTTGCCACTCTGACAAAGGGGCAAATATGCAATTTTGCCAAATGACATAATAACGTTTTAAAAATCTGACAACCCATTGATTTGCCTTGTTGTCTCAAATTAATTAATTAACTAATCAAAGGAGTGAAAGATAATGTTGTTATTTTCAGAATCAAAACCTAGGCCCCTATTAACATGAAAAATCATTTTATGCCAATTTATCAAATTTTGAATATTCTCCCCTAAGTCAGAGCGACTACAAATTACTGCCTTTAACAAACCAGTTGTGTGCACGTAGTGTTTCATAAATCTTGGTACAGCCTGCATTAAGCACTATGGTTAAATCGAAAAACAAGATCTCAACTCAGTTTAAAAGTAAAGTTTATTTTATTTAACGACACATCTAGAGCACATTGATTTTTATCTTATCATCAGCTATTGGACATCAATCATATGGTCATTCTGACATACATACTTAGAGGAAACCCACTGCTGTTACATAGGCTATTCTTTCCCATAAGCAGCAATGGATCTTTTATATGCACTTTCCCACAGACAGGACAGCACATACCACAAAAACACTTGTGGACCGGAAAATAGCCCAAACTGCAAATGGGTCCACTGAGAAGTATCGATCTAATGACCGATTGGTTCACAGGCAGACACTCTACCATTTGAGCAATGTCCTGCTCCCAACTCAGTTTAATGTTGGGTACAACATAACTTGTCTAGACACTCTGACAATGGAATGCTACACCCATTCCCTCACACACACAGAATCAATTCCAGGCATTGTTTCAAAAACACACTGTCTTATTTTTTATTGTTTATAGCTGAAACAAAATCTATTAGTTAATAAAGAAATATTAAATCTTTCGGTGCCGTTACAAAAACAGAACGTCTTTTTTTCTTTCTTTTTTTTCTATAGCTGAAACAAAATCTGTTAGTTAATAAAGAAATATTAAATCTTTCGGTGCCGTTACAAAAACAGACAGTCTATTTTTCTTTTTTTTCTATAGCTGAAACAAAATCTGTTAGTTAATAAAGAAATATTAAATCTTTCGGTGCAGTTACAAAAAAAAGAAAGAAAAAGATGCAGACATTATGTGGACTGCCAGCCATTAGCCAATTGTCTTTTTTTTTGTAAAGCTGTATTAGGTGGCAAGTTAAAGTTTGTTTTATTTAACAACACCTCGAGATCACATTGATTTTTATCTTATCATCAGCTATTGGACGTCATACATATGGTCATTAAGACATATTTCTTTACAGAGATCCTTTAGCTGTCATGTAGGCTACTCTTTCTGATAAACAGCAAGGGTACTTTCCCACAAACAGGACAGGACAGCACGTACCATACACTTTGATGAACCAGAAGTGGACCACTGGTTGGAACGGAAAATAGCCCAAACTGCAAATGGGTAGAGGAATCCCTCTACTGCCACGTAGGCTACTCTTTCTGATAAGAAGCAAGGAGTCTTTTATTTGCACTTTCCCGCAGACATGACAGCACATACTAGGACCTTTGATGAACCAGTGGTGGCCCATTGGTGGGAATGGAAAATATCCCAAACTGCAAATGGGTCTACTAAAAAGGATTGATCCGATGACTGACCACTTCACAGGCGGACATGCTACCACTTGAGCTATATCACAGTCCCCATTATCTCACCTCTTTAATTCGGTACCTGTACATCAATGTATTCTGTTTAAAACAGATTTAAAAAAAAGAATTGTTTGTTTAATGACATCCCAGCTCAGTTTATTCAGCGACATATGGTGTTTTGCAACTCATGGTCTTTAGAGGAAACCTGCTGCTGCCACCTCGGCTACTCTTACCGATTAGCACTTTCCTATCATCAGGAGAGTACGCACCACTGTTTTATAAACCAGTTGTGTACCACTGGTCAGGGCAAGAGACATATACCTACAGACTGAGCCTTGCATAACACTGAGTTGGTGCTAGTATTGAAATTCAAAATCCCCTTCCTCGACTGAAAGTTGATCCCAGTATCTACCAGCTGTGACTCCAACAGCTTAACTACTAAGTGACTAGGGCTGGTTACAGATTCAAGATTAACCAAATATCATCATTCAGACACAGTGGAGCATTCGTTTTGTAATCCAATATTGGACATAACCAGTATAACTGCAGATTTAAAAATGAAAGTGCCATAACAACTCCCTGTTTGCATATATGTGACATATAAAACAGATAATTAGATCAGGATAATTCGGTTTATATTGATTTCTAGATTATTAATAAATCATCAAAATTATATGATTGAGAGAAATCTGACATCATCGTTCAGACACAGTGGTCAGGGTTCCACCTAGCATCTGGAAAATGGGAGTCATCACGACTCCCAGGGTTTTATTTTGGGAGTCAAGAATTCAAAAATGGGAGTCACCCATGATATCCATTTTCAATCACATAATTAATTGAATATTTGTCTTGTTTAGATTACATGCAGATATTATATCCATTATCAACTATTCTATCATTATAATACATATACATGTATATCCATTGCTTTTTCTTCTCATAAATAATAGTTTTTTTTTTGTATTTAAAAAAAGATTAAAGTCAACCTACGGAAATATTTTGCGTCAACCATGACACGCACATATTTTATTTAGGAGCATTTAAGCTAAATATTACGTCAAATACGCAGGATTCCTGTGTCATGTGAAACCCAGAGTGGTGCATTCATTTTGTAATCAAATATTGGAAATAACCAGTATAATTGCAGTATTTAAAATGAAAGTGCCATAACGACTCCCTCTTTGTATATATGTGACATATAAAAGAGATAAATAGCTCAGGAGATCATTGGGATAAAATTAAAATATCAATTTACAGTTAATTTTAGGATTAAAAATTAAAGTGCCTAATGACTACCTCTTTGCATATATGTGACATATAAAAGAGATAAATAGCTCAGGAGATCACTGGGATTAAATTAAAATATCAATTTACAGTTAATTTTAGGACTAAAAATTAAAGTGCCTAATGACTCCCTCTTGGTACATGTAACATATAAAACAGATAAATAGTTGAGGACACCACTGGGATCAAAACAAAATATCAGTTTACAGTTAACAATTTCATAATAAAAATATTAAAGACATGATGACTCCCTCTTTGCACATTTAGATAACCCAACACCAATCCACAGAGACCTACCATGTGCTACATAGAGATTAAATAACGAGATCCCGTAGAATACCGAATATATTTTACCGTTAACAATTTCAGAATGATAATATTAAAGACATGATGACTCCCTCTCTGCACATTTAGATAAACCAACACCAATCCACAGAGACCTACCATGTGCTACATACAGATTACATAACGAGATCCCATAGAATACACAATATATTTCAATGTGTGTGTTTTTAATTGTACATCACGAGCAAAAGCAAGTGAAGTACAATTTAAAAGACACAAGTTGTAATATAATCTGTATTCTACGGGATCAAGTCATGTAATTTATTTATTACACTGTGTTATAGAGTTCCTTCACATGAAAATAATTATTTTATTATTTTATTTTGTAACTGAAAACATCGAAGAAAACAAAAAAGCGCAAGGATTCAAAGTGCCAGCGCACTCCATTCTACGTACAAGTACATACAACTCCATAAAGTCATAAAGTTCTAACAGCATATCACCTCATGAAAAAAAAAGGCACCATTCATCAAATTTAAAAGAACAAACAAATTTAATAAACTAATAATATATTGTTTTAATAAAATCGATATGAATTCAGATTTGTCTGTATAGTATAATCATAAAGTTATTGGTTTCGTTGTTGTTTATTTATTTTTTAAAGAAGGAAATGAAACAACTAATCAACGAACGCTGCCTGATGTATTCAGTTTATGAATGGACATAAAAATAGTCCATCGATCACCTGATGAAATTTACATTGGTATAACACATGTGATTTTACCAACATTTATCAAATGGCTATATCATCCACCGCGGTGTAATAAAGATAAATAAAATAATAGATAATGAGACCTCTGAACTGTATTATAACAGGGGTTGAATTTCACAATGACATTATGACATTTGCTATCAAGTCATATAAAGAATTTTTTTTTACCTCTGGTGTTGTGCTCTGGTGTGTTCTCCATATACAAAGATCAACCAAGGGAATAATTGCTGGGCTCTTCAGAAAAAAATGAAATGTGACCTCTTCTTTAAAAGTAGAATGTTTTACAGTATATGTTGTTTTAGCAATTACTAGACTTGCATTTATTTAAACATTGACAACTGGCCTGGTATTATACTGGCCCCAGTGGTGCAGTGGTTAAGCTATCGGACTCATGGTTGGTAGGTAGTGGGATCGAATCTCAGTCGAGGCATGGGGTTTTTAATCTCAGTATCGGCTCCAACCTAGAGTGAGCTCTTCACAAGGCTCAGTGGGTAGGTGTTATACCATTTACACCAATCAGTTGTCCACAACTTGTTTATAAAAGGCCTTGGAATGTGTTATCCTGTCTGTGGGATAGCGTGATACCACTTACACCAATCAGTGGTCCACAACTGGTTTATCAAAGTCTGTGGTATATGTTATCCTGTCTGTATAAAAGATCCCTTGCAGCTTAGTGATAAGAGTAGCCACATTAGTGTGGTGGCAGTGGGTTTCGTCTCTCCTACTAACACTAACCTCTATCCTGGACAGAGCACAATTACCTGATATGTGTGCCAAGGACAGCTTATTTGAACCTTAATTAGATATAAGTATAAAAATAAGCACAACAAACCATTCAAGATTAAAAAGCATTAACTGTATAATGTATTTTTTTTTAAAAATTTTATTACAAAACTGCTAATGTAGAAATTATGCCACACTAAAACCAACATTTGCAGCAGACTCTTAAAGTAATTATGACAAATATCCAATGGGTGGAATGCAAACTGATTTTATTATCAGTTTATAGAGACAACGAAATGAGATAGGACTATAACTAAAGACATTAAATTAGTTGTAACACTTTAACGACATCTCTATAGCAAAGTACCAATTAGCCATCAGGAATACAATGTTCATAAACCAGATCTAAATATCATGCTACCAATGTGACCCCTTCACATGCAGGTACAAAATCATTTACACTGGGTGTAAAATCTGTCTTGCATTTTGTATGGCCCCGGTTACGGGTCTGGTCAGAGACAGTTGGCCTATAAACTAGCTCTTATCTGTGGATTTACTGCCGATCTGGCCTTTGGCAGTGTAATAAGTTTACACTAGCTGTTACAGCAGGACCATCAGACCATGAACAATCTGCGTCCAGTGATCCGTGAAGGTCCATAAACCATCATGTTGACATGCCGTTGCGACAGTAGCATGCTTGAAGAATCCTTGAGCACTCTTGTCTATGGTCCAAGCCGACTTCTACAGCTTGACTATGGCAAATGAGATCTGCTGATAGACAAGCTTTGAAGACATCTTGCAAGATCGCAGCCAGCAAGTTCTGTAAAGTTTGTTTTATTTAACATGCCTCTAGAGCACATTGATTTTTATCTTATCATTCGCTATTGAATGTCACACATATGGTCATTCTGACATATGTCTTTAGAGGAATCTGCTGCCGCCACATAGGCTACTCTGTCCAATAAGCAGCAAGTGGTCTTTTATAAGCACTGTCCCACAGACAGGACAGCATAATTATACCACGGCCTTTGATGAACCAGTTGTGGACCACTGGCTGGAATGGAAAATAGCCCAAACTGCAAATGGATCCACTGAGAAGGATTGATCCGATGACCTACAGCTTCACAGGCAGACATGCTACTGTTTGAGCTACATCCCACTCTTCAGATCTGCTGATAGACAAGCTTGCAAAATGGCAGCCAGCAAGATACATATACACATATTTTTATAATTTATTCATTTACAAAGTCGGTTATAAAACGTGGTGTCTGACTAGGGATTAGCAAATCGACTAGCCTCAAGACCTATTACGGCTATATAAGGAAACATTCTCAATTTTATTACGACATAGTATTTCTTTCTTTTTTTAATGACACCATTAGAGCACATTGATTTGTTAATCATCGGCTACTTGATGTCTAACAGTTGGTTATTTTGACATTTAGTCAAGTGTAAGCCAGCCACTAATGGGATTTGAGCCAATGTCATCAGCTTGAGAGTCCAACATTCTACTGCTGAACCAATGAGGCTCACTACTACATAGTATAGCGCAGAAGTTAGTCTAAACATTTTTCTCAAATATTTATAAAATGGTGGTCTGGAGTCCGAGTCCCAACATAGGTTCATTTCCATACTTCAAGAAGCTGTTTGAATACTTGTACAAGACAGTACCGGAGCAACTGTTTAAATATCGGTGCACCATTTGAAATGTGCCTACAAAGTAAAAAATGTAAATAGTGTCACCAAAAAAAGGTAAGATTATGGGGGGGGGGGGGTTGCAAATGCCCCTCTTGCTCCCTCCAGCTGTGCTGACACTGCATGATACTAATGAACCCCTTGTAAATAGTAATCAGGAATAACAACTAATTGATATTTCATTCTATTAAACTGAAATTACTGGCTATAAACATGTCATCAACCTTTGCCAACAGAAGACTACAATTTAAAAGCAATGATTCTGCCAAAGGCAATAAAACTGAATTTTAAATACTGTTTATACTGCACACAAAATTACTACCATGCACATTTAAACAAGTAACCACTTAAAGGAATTTAATTACTGACTAAATACAAGACTGGGTTACAAAGATTGGTTGGTGGTTTCACTTATTTTTAAGCTTTTATCCAATTAAGGTTTAAGCATGCTGTCCTAAGCACAGCACAGAGATTAGTGTTAGCAGAAGAGACAAAACCTGCTGCCAGTACACTAATGTAGCTATTCTTACAAACAGACACCAAGGGATCTTTTACATGTACTGTTAAAGTAAAGTTTGTTTTATTTAACGACGCCTCTAGAACACATTGATTTATATTTTATAATCGGTTATTGGACATCATTCATATGGTTATTCTGACATATGTGTTTAGAAGAAAACTGCTGCTGCCACATAGGTTACTCTTTCCGATAAGCAACAAGGGGTCTTTTCTATGCACCTTCCCACAGACAGGACAGCACATACCATGGCCTTTGATGAACCAGTTGTGGACAACTGGTTGGAACTGAAAATAACCATGTACTGTTGGTATCATACTGTCCATCCCACAGACAGGAAAGCACAAAACTTGGCTGTTGATAAACCAGTTTTGGACTAATGGTAAGTTTGCTTATCTACCGAGCCTTGTGGAATACTTACTCTGGGTTAGAGCCAGTACCAAGATTAAATATTCCATGCCTCAACTAAGATTTGATCCCAGTACCAACCAGCTGAAAGTCTGATAGCATAACTATACCACTGGGGCTGGCAGGCTATAAAGTAAAGTTTGTTTTATTTAATGAAGCCTCCAGAGCATACTAATTTTAATCTTATCATCATCTATTGGATGTTGAACATATGGTCATTCTGGCGTATTTCTTTAGAGAAACTCGCTGCTGCCACATAAGCTACTCTTTCCAATAAACAGCAAGGGGTCTTTTATATTCCCACAGACAGTACAGCACATAACATGGTCTTTGATGAAACAATTGTGGACCACTGGTTAGAACAGAAAATAGCCCAAACTGCAAATGAGTCTACTGAGGAGGATCGATCCGATGACCAACCGTTTCACAGGTGGACATTCTACTGTTTGAGCTACATAGTGCTCCCCTTGTAGGCTACAACGACAAGACTCCTAACTAACTAAAACACAAAACGAGGCTACAGTAGACTACCAAAAGGTCAAGTTTTCAAACAGACTCCCCAGAATAATCTCATAAAGTTTTATTATCCAAACTGAAATAAAGCCAACAATGCTAAATAGCTGGGTTACTTCTGCTGCTATGGAGTCCCTAATTTTTCAATTACCTCATTACGGGTAAACCATGACAGAGGTTATTGAAGCCACCTCTGACTGTGTGCTTTCCCATCTGGCCATCTCTGCAGGTGATATTTAATTGTGTGTTTATTCGGGAATGCACACCACTTCTTATTAGCCCAGCTCAACAAGCGTACATATTTTCCTATTTTCCGCTTCATCTAGCAACCATGGTCCATATGTTTTTCATATATGTATTCACAGCAAGTGTAAAATCAAATATTCAGATGGTGTACGCTATCAAACTGGACATGTTTAACCTTTGCATAGATTATTTTTTCTCACCTTGGAAAAACATAGTATATTTAGAAAAAGAATTCTGCAGCAAATTTCTGCTTTTCATGTTCTGGTTTATATTACTATAATTCAAAAAAGAAAAAATATATATTGGTGTCACATGCCTTTTTAATTCATATTTTGTTCAAATATTTATTTATTTTAAATTCATTAATTGTTTAACCTTTACATAGATTATTTTTTCACAAATTGGAAAAACAGTATATTTAGAAAAAGAATTCTGCAGCAAATTTCTGCTTTCCATGTTCTGGTTCATTTAAAAAAAACAAATTGTAAAAATAGAAATTGGTGTCATATGCGTTTTTTCTTTTTCTTTTTGAAGAAAATAAAAAATTTAAAAATTATTTATTGAGATAAACAAGTATCTATAAGTAAATTAAAGAATAATGTTGACCTACCATTTTTTAAATAATAATATAATTTATTTTTTAAATACATCTAAAGAAAAATAATTATTATACATCTATATATTCTGTTCCATTGAAATTGGTTCAATGGTAACATGTGACCAAAGAATACTCAACGATCTTGTACACGGGTATCTGCAAAAAGTGTTATTGGACGCTAAAAAGTGTTATTGGACAGTAAAAGCCATATTGGATGCACCTTCATATGACATCATCCATATTTTGACTGACCTAATGCAGCATAACGATGTAAAAACAGTGTTAATAATTAACCATATAAATGTATACCACCATCCCATAATTTTTTAGCCATTTTACTGATCATAAGTTTTTTTATTTTTTGCTATTTAATATTCATTGGTTTTTCTTGATTACTCCAAGTAAATCGGCCGTTCTGAGATGACGTCAAACATGATACTTGTTAGAAAAAACACTTTAAAACTTTTAATAAAAATAAATAATAAAAATGTATGTGATAGTCTGAAAACTAAAAATTATTTGAAGATGTATAAAAAAGGTTATTATACAATGTTGTTTACAATATGGAATTTTATTGTACAAGTTCATGTTGTGGTGAAAATCTCTATTGGATGAGAGGCCATAGCAGCCTCTAAAAATATGTTAGAATGACCATATGATTGATATCCAATAGCCAATGATAAGATTAAAATCAATGTGCTCTAGAAACATCGTTAAATAAAAATAAAAAATTTAATTACATAGGCATCCCCTTGTCAAAAAAGTGGGGGATATGTCCCCCCCTATACCACCAACCCAGGATTTATTCCCCTGAGAGTGGTAAAGAGAACCAAGAATATTTCTTTAACTGCATGACCTAAAATAGGCCAAAACCTAAAACTGACATTGTCACCAGCGGAAAGATAACACTGGTCTCAACCTCGTCGACGCGTGACAAACATCATCTAGTTGTTTCCTTGTATTTTCTGCCACATACCAAAAAACTTTTGATAAAAAGAAAGTGACAACAAAAGCCATGTACTCGTGTCGCCTTTCAGAAAGCATCTTTCAAATGTACGTGTATATCTCTAAACTCTGAGAAGACCGGCCCCGATAGTGTAGTCATTAAGCTATGAGATTTGCGGTTGGTAGGTACTGGGATCAAATTTCTGTCGAGGTTTGAGATTTTTTATTTTAGTATTGGCTCCAACCAAGGGTGTATGCTGTGCAAGAGTCAGTAGGTAGGTATATACCACTTACACAGACCAGTGGTCGAAAACTGGATTATCAAAGTCTGTGGCATGTGCTGTCCTGTCTGACTTATAATGAAAACTGATACAGTAGCCACCTGTCTTAAAAGGACAAATTATTTTATCTAGTACAATATGATTATATGCATAAAATGTCATATCTGTCACACAAAATTACCATGAAATGGACCCATATACATGCATATATATATTATACTGTAATAGCCTATATCTGAAATAAGGGTATGCACCAATGATTTTTTATGACTTGCTATTCAATGTGTGTCTAATACAGCTTGCTTGAATCTTAATTGGATATAAGGACACTCATTTGCAGTTTGGGCTATTTTTGATTCCAACCAGTGTTCCACAACTGGTTAATCAAAGGCCATTGTATGTTGTCCTGCCTGTGGGAAAGTGCATATAAAAGATCCCTTGCTGCTTATCGAAACGAGTAGCCTTTGTGGCAGTTGCAGGTTTCCTCTAAAGACATATGTCAGAATGACCATATGTATGATGTCCTATAATCGATGATAAGATTAAAATTAATGTGTTCTAGACTTTACTTTATGATATAAGGACAAAAATATGTACAATCAACCATGATTTTTAGCAAATACCAGACACCCATATAAATTATCCACATTAAATGAAGTTCCATATAAAATAAAGTTCTTTATTCTTGAGCACTGCAATTTTAACAGTGGGTTTCTATCCTAACCTTTATCACTGTGACGTGGTGTCATATCTACTTGGTAAGGTCAACCAGATTAAACTAAGTAAATGTTATTTAACGACTGTAAATATGTTCAGTGAAAACAGTCTGATCTTTCAACATACCATTGGCCTATTTATTTTAATAGACAGATCTACACCTATAAATATTTAAATACTCATTATGTAAGCATGATGGAGGAAATTTAGAAATGGCACTTACAATAGTGCTAAATATAGCTGAACCTGCTTATGTGGCCACTTGTATTAAGTAACCACCTGTCTTAAAGAGTCACTTTATTTTCTCTCTAATTAGCAAACTGAATATAATTCAACCTGAGTTAAACATCCACTTGTCTTAAAGGGTCACCTTTATTTTCTGCCTAATCAGCAAATTTAGTATAATCCAACTGGTATTAAGCAGCCATCTGTCTTAAAGGGTCACCTTTATTTTCTGCCTAATCAGCAAATTTAGTATAATTCAACCTGTGTTAACCAGCCATTTGTGTTAAAGGATCACCTTTATTTTCTGTCTAATCTCCAAATTTAGTGTAATTCAATCTGTATTAAGCAGCCACCTTTTAAAAACAACAACTTTATTCCACAACCATCCAAAATAAAAATTTAAGAAATAGGAATTTTTTAAAAATATATCCTTGTATTGCTACAAAGTCAGCCTCAATGGTTCAGCAGTAGAATGTCAGACTGTCAAGCTGATGACAGTGGTTCAAAACTCGTTGGAGGCTGGCTCACATTTGACTACACATCAAAATAACCAAATGTTTGACATTCAATAGACGATGATTAACAAATTAATGTGCTCTAGTGGTGTTGTTAAAGAAAACAAATTTAAAAAAATAAATATTGCTACAACGTGAGTCTAGGTGGACCCGGGGTAGAATCTCGGACTCTCAAGCTGATGACACTGGTTCAAAACCTGTTGGACGCTGGCTCAAACTTCAATACATATTTGACATCCAATAGCTGATGATTAATAAATCAATGTGCTCTAGTGGTGTTGTTAAAAAAAAAAGGTATTGCTACAAATTTGAATAAGCTGTAATTATATGGAAGAAAGCTTTCAATCTAATCAAGCAAGCCCGTTATCAGTGGTCGGGCAGAAAACAGACTACAGACCAGACAAGAACGGCTTGACTTTCACTGATAAAACTGGCTATGATATAAACCTGATCATTTCCCCTGCTAATACCAAGTCCCATTGGTCATCATTAAACTGACCGGCATACCAATGTGATAAATTGAAGAAGCTATCAAATAAAACAAGATATGCCTCTTATCAGCATATTCTTGTGAAATGGTAGATTAGTATTCTCAAAAACGTGTTGCCATGTATTCGCATGGTGTAGATTTCAACAACTTAAATAGTTATACTAATTAGTGTGGTGATGGAAGTGGTGGTGAGGTGTTTCTATTTTGAATGAGTAAATTTGGATAATAATATCACTATGGTCTTTTTTAACATAAGTTTAATTATTTACAATGTTATTTCTAAAAAGTTATAAAAGAAAATCTAGTCCTGAATGGAATCAAAAATTAAAAACTGCTAATATTAATTAAAAATTACTAATACTCACTTAAAATAGTTTATAATGAATTAAACATTGTTAATATTAAATTGAACCTGCTAATATTAAATTAAAACTGTTAATATTCAATTAAAATTTATTAATAATCAATTAAAAACAACTATTATTCCATTATAAACTGCTAATATTCAATTACAATCTTTCATATTCAATTAAAACATATATTTAATTAACAACTTGCTAAATACTGTATAAAAACTGTTAATATTCAATAAAAACTGTCATATTAAACTAAATCTCCCAATATTAATTAAACCAATTTCTAATATTAATTAAATCTTTAATATTCAATTAAAGCCTGCCATTTAATTTATACCAAATTATAAACTTGCTAAATACTAAATTAAAACTGCTAATATTCAATAAAAACTGTTTATACTGAATTAAACCACCCATTATCAATTAAAACTTTCTAATATTAATTAAAACTTCAATATTCAATTAAAGCCTGCCATTTAATTTATACAAAATTAAAAACTTGCTAAATACTGAATTAAAACTGCTAATATAATGAGAGATATTTGAACAAAGATAAAACCCTGTCTGACTGCGGTTCAATAAAGCTCATGACACTGAGATGCACCATGCTGAGTTTCCTCCAATTAGCTCTGTTATACCGTGATCCACAGGAACTCCCTGACAGAAAAACAAGCCCTCATTGATGCCCACACATCTGAAACAGCTTCCACTTTACACACCCAGAATCACTCACTTCTTAAATATTCAAATACCAAGCAAATATAGAAAAATAATACATTATAATAAAAATAAAAAAACAATGACAGTGAATATTTAATCAGAACCA
>JAULBS010120104.1:0-14256 GCA_032355785.1 Symmetromphalus regularis | reverse complement strand
AAAGGACTTCACATGAAATGTGGTTGAAGTGTACAGCTGCCTAGGAATATTCATCAAATGCCATCAGTGTTGAAACCATCTATAAAAGGACTTCACATGAAATGTGGTTGAAGTGTACAGCTGCCTAGGAATATTCATCAAATGCCATCAGTGTTGAAACCGTCTATAAAAGGACTTCACATGAAATGTGGTTGAAGCATGTTTACAAGACTAACTGCATGCTTGGAAAGTCAGTCTAAAACCTAAACACAAACCAAGTGGTCGAAGCATATGGGATCTGATGAATATTCATCAAACTCATGATCATCCAGGAGAACAGATCAGAAAGAGACATGTAATTTGAATATTTAATGAGTGAATATTGTGTATGTGCTGCAGAAAATTGATAGTTATAGAATGCATATTGTGAACGTGTTGAAGAAAATTGATAGTTATAGAATGCATATTGTGAACGTGTTGAAGAAAATTGATAGTTATAGAATGCATATTGGTATGTGCTTAAAAATCTTAATATAGAATGCATATTGTGAATGTTTTTCGGAAGCTTAAAGTAACATTGTTTTCCTCAAAAATGCTGTACATGATCACAAGAATTAACCAATTTAAAATTAAAGAATTTAAAACTGATATTTATAGAGTGTGCATATTGCAATAAAACTTTTTTAACCATTTTCATCTAGAACATCAAACAACATGATCACAGGGATGAGTGTATATCAAAAATAGATTTGGGTATTACATATGCTTTAGATGAAAATTAGTGGAAGCAGAACTGTATGTAGTGTGTAGAACTTTGTCAGTAGTAATGAGTAAGCTCAAACAGGTGTTTTCAGTAGCAGTGTATGAGCTTATGCAGGTGTTGACTGTAGCAGTGTGTGAGCTTATGCAGGTGTTGACTGTAGCAGTGTGTGAGCTTATGCAGGTGTTGACTAGCAATGTGTGAGCTTATGCAGGTGTTGACTGTAGCAGTGTGTGAGCTTATGCAGGTGTTGACTGTAGCAGTGTGTGAGCTGATGCAGGTGTTGATGGTATCAGTGTGTGAGCTTATGCAGGTGTTGAATAGCAATGTGTGTAAGCTTAGGAAGGAATGAACAGTTGTAATATGTAAGCTCATTGAAGTCGCTGTGTCAACAATAGCAGTATTTATGTTTATGTAAGTGTCAGAAATAGCAAAGTGTAAACTTATGCGGGTATCGGCAATAGTAATGTATATGTTTATGAATACATGTCAACAATAGTAATGCATAATACAGTTGTCAACAGTAGTAAAAGGTAAGCTTATACAGGTGTCACCATTAGTAATATGTAAGTTTATACTGTTGTTAATAGTAGTAATACAATGTATGTAATCTTACAGTTGTCAACAGTTGTAATGTGTAATCTTACACAGTTGTCAACAGTTGTAATGTGTAATCTTACACAGTTGTCAACAGTTGTAATGTGTAATCTTACACAGATGTCAACAGTTGTAATGTGTAATCTTACACAGGTGTCAACAGTAGTAATGCGTAAGTTTACGCAGGTGTCAACAGTAGTAATGAAAAAGCATGGAGTGTAAACACTTCTGACTTGAATCTGAGTATCTGAGTATATGGCTTTTCATGTGCTGTAGTTGATACGGTAGATGTGGCTGCAGTTAATGCTGAGAATTCATCTCAGGAAGAGGTTTAAATACTTGGGTGCATGTTGACATCCAGAATGAGCAACATAGATGCTGTAATGAAATTACACATGTAGTTAAATTAACAAATCAACAAAAACTTTTAATCAAGACTGATGATATTTTAATCAAAATAGGAACAAAAAGAATTGGCAGCATTTGTTTTTGCAGTGGTTTTTTACTAACAAGCAACAAATCAGAATAAACATTCCTTGGAGAATACAACCAATCCGAGATTAGCTTTCATTTACATGGTGAAAGTGTGCTCAGGTTTCATTGGACAGTTCAGTCATCGAAGAGAAAGCTTAGCCACAATGATTGGCTATTGGATTGAGATCTCAAAATGGCTGATAGTGCTTTTAGGTTGCATTATATGTGATATTTATATTATTAAAGTAACTGTGCTGTTCTACTAATTGTGTTTATTTCAGTAATAGTATTGTTGCTGTTTAAATGCAGATGAACAAAGATTTGAATTTCAGTACATGATATTTTGTTATTTAAAACATATCATTTTGTAAATACTTTGTTAGCATTGTTATATGATTTTGTTAGAATATTTTATTTTCTCAGTGAACAAATATACGTTGTGATATTATGATATTATGACAGAGAAACTTACACAGAGCATTTAGCTCGGAGATTAATTTTTTGTTTTCCTACATGTATCTCATTCATCATTACAGCTGATGCTCATTTTTAACATATATAATTTTTCTATCTTGTAGTATTGGGTCATTCACAATTACCAACATTTTCCTATTCATATAGCAAGTACAAATTTTCAAAAACCCAGACTACTGTTGTTTTCATTGCTATTTAAAGAAGATCTACATTGCTGATGGTGGGAGTGCAACGATATACTGGTATACCAGTATATTGCAATACGTTCCAGATGTGAATGAATAATCAAGTGCGGAATGCACAAAATGTCAATTTGGATGGCTGGGATTTCATTTCAATGATTAACTTAAATTTGTATGCTGGCAGAACACCTCCAAATTCCTTCCCCTCACTCCTCCAGCCATACTATTTGTATGAACAGGAAAATGTTAGTGATTGTAAAGAACACTTTAAAGTAAGATATTGTTTGTCCTCCAACAATTATAGACAAAGATGTGGTAGGCTGGCAGGTTGGTCTCCTCAATGAATATCAAACAATTTTATTTCCCTGCTTGCATGTTAAACAAAAAGATCCCCTACCCCTATTTTATTTTGGTCTGTTATTATAGTCTGTAGTCAGGGTTTCCTTACTTATGCCTGGTACTGACCTACCTACCTACTTATACCTAGTACTTACCTACATGCACATGTACCTACCTATTTGTCTAATGCTCAAATGCTGGGTCTAATTCAAGAGTGTTTTCACAAAACTAACTACAGCCATGTGACATTATTTTGAAGAATACAATGATTTACATTTTGCACTGTTTTCATAAAACCTAGCATGTAATCAAATCAGGAAAAGTGTATAATAGTGTAAAGGGCTGTTATAAAAATGTATCGGCATGTAACAGTATGCTAGACATGCAGTTTATGTCATTATCTTTAATTATTTACATGTTCCTGTACCTACTACTAAATAGTTTTGAGAAAACACTCGTCAGCTGAGGATAACAATATTTCAGTTTGTGCCTGATTATTAAGTATATATTAAATATGAAATCTTTGCAATATTAATATTTAATGAATGAGATCGTCTAAGATATTATTTGTGTTACCCTATTTCATGTTAAATACAATCATTGTTTTTTTCTATTGATAATTCATTCATGTGACATGGGCAGCTGTGTAATGGATTAAGCTTGTCCATACGTCCTCAGCAGCAGACATTCATTGAACACAAATATAATAGTGAACCTAATCACACGCTTGTCTGTGGGTGATGAAATGTTCAGAGAAGAATAAAGTTAAACATGCACGGTCATTAGAGTGTTATTTGTGCATGTATATTTTGGTGTCTAAATTGAGCAGTTGATACATATGACATCAGATGCAATTCCCTCTAAACTGTGCAGAATGACACACCATCTTTGTAAGACCTTTCTATTTTAAGATAGAAAAATAAAATTGTTTTATCATTGCATTATCTGACCTAATTGTGTACCCTTTCATAAAAGGCGAGGGAATTGAAAGACAATTTGCTATATATACTTAATGTCTGTTGATAGTTTGACTCACAACATGGCTGACACACAAAATATTTTGAGATGTGTGGCAACTTGGCATCACTGATATTTTTAGAAATAATTTTCTCCACAATTTGAAGCTCATTTTGGTTACCAGAATATTAAGATCATAATACATTAGACACTAAACGGTGTAAGCTTTTCTGATTGTGGATTCACCACAGTGTATTTTAGCAGAAATGAAATAAAAGTAAAAGTATATTTTGGTCCATTTTAATTTTAAATTTCATTCCTGATCAATGACATTAGAACCTATATTTTTATTACAGAATACAAATGTTTATTATGTAACCATAGTTTTACCCCCGATAGCTTTCGTTTGTTTTTTGTGCTGGGTGGCCATTAAAGAATTTTTTTTTAATAAATTAATCAAATAATTTGGTCGATGGAATTTACATATTTTGTGAGATACTCTGTATCTAATGACATGTTTAATTAAGCCCACCAAATACAGTTCATATTTGGAATCATCATTCTCATTATTTTCTGCAAGTCAAATCAAATTACAAATTCTTTTTTTTTTCCTTCTGCCAAGTTCTGGTGACTTGTGGATATGACTTGAAAAATCCATCATCCAAAAAATAAAATAATAGGTTTTCCCTAACCAATGAGTGAAATTTCTATATAATTAGGTTGTGAGTAGAAAGTTTTTGTGTTTATATCAAGAGTTCCTAAACTTCTAGAAAAATTTGTGAAACAAGGTTTTCCTGAATTCATGGAAAAGTGAAAAATATTTGAAAAAAAACTTCGATAGTGCTACAAAATACTACAGTTTCTTTGGCACAATCCTAGAGATGTTTGCCTGTACACCCCAACACTGTTAGTACGCAGGTGTCAACCTGGGACAACTGATATCTGTAAGACCACGACACAATCCATAAGATGTGCAAAAAATCTATAAATTGTCAACACGATTACAAAACACAATTTTGGTATATATAGGTCCAGACATATCAACTCATAGGCAAATAATAACAAAATACAACTTGTTCAGACACAGATCATTTATATGAAGTGCAGTGTGATTCAACTTCGTATGGCCATGAGCATGTGCAATTAGTAAAAATCTATAAGGTTTACAGAAACAATGTACACATTGACACCTCTGTTAGTATTGCCTTAGGATTGGTGGGCATTGCTGTCTGGCATAATGTGTATTTTGTCCTAAACTCATGCAAAACAATCATTAATCTGGGAACCTCGTTTGTCGTTAATATGTTTCTGTTGAAATCAGGTGAGACTACATTAAACATTAACATTATTAAACACTGTACGTGTATGTACCATAATTTCCTCTGATTTGACCACTGCACCAGCTAAAATAAGCCCAGACCACTTTGAAGTAAATGGAGAAAATTGTACATTTGATAAAATGTCCCTTGTACGTCTATTTATATAACCTTTGACATGACGGTGATGTCTCAAACTTACAATTTTTTTTTTTTTTTTAATAAATATTAATGGTGGTTTTTTTTAATAAATACTAACAAATAATGTGTAAACATGACAGTATGCAAGTGAAGAAAATATATTCAGATCAAAAGAATTGTTATGTGTATACGTATACTAATTTGTTATTGGTGGTCATTCATATATTGTCAACATTTACCTTTTGATTACAGAGAGTAAACAAATATTGTGGTTTTGCAGGAATGCATGTTTGCAAATTAGATAGGGTTATGTTGGGTTGGTTGTCCACAAACACAAATTATTTTGTTAGGTTTTTTCAGAATGCCCTTCTTTCTAAATTAATATTTTAAAATATTTATTTTTGGGGTTGATAAATGCCTATATAATAGTATTTAATATGTATTTATACAAATATATACAACATTAGAATGTTTACCAATATTTATTTACTAACAGAAGACATTGCTTAATGATAGTGGGAGGCAGAAATCCAGGCAGATTTTACATATGACAATATAAACGTTTATCATGAATTTAACTTAGTGCACTGACCCAGACTCCCCCCTTCCCCCTCAATGCTCTTTGTTTTAGAGTCTGAACTCCAGGCTTTACTCTCATGACATCATCATCAAGGACTTAGTCTTCAGTCCAGACACTAGAGCCTGGTTTCTTGTTGGCAGTTCAACCTTGATTCATAGTTCAGTCTGTTTTATTCTGTGTCAGCCTCAGTAGTCCAGCAGTTGCACATCGGACTCTCAAGCTGAAAACAGTGGTTCAAAACCACCCGTTGAAGGCTGGCTCACACTTGACTACATGTCAGAATTACCTATTGTTTGACATCCAATAGCTGGTGATTAACAAATCATTGTGCTCTAGTGGTGTCAGTAAATAAACTAAAAAACATTTATGCTGTTAAAATAGATTGTACTTTGAATCAAGGCAGAACCATTAAGGAGAAATCTGATCTAAAAGTTTTAAAATACTTGGCTGGTAAATGTCGATTACTATGAATGACCTTTTGTATGTAGAATGAAAGTAAACAGATTTTATTTCTATTTATGCCTTCGAGAGGTAGAATGTTTAACATATCTATAATACCATATAAAATAAATTTTAAAACAATTAAATATTAAAAAATAAATAAATTATAACTAAATAATGAATTAATGTGTTTTTAGTTAATAGGTGCATGTTATTTCTGCTGAGAAAGGTCGACTCTCATAGCAAGTCTCTGGCAATCTCATGGTCAGTGCCCACTGAGAGCATGCTAGTATATATTTTATGAGAATATGATGGTATGTCACCAACGTTTTAATCTGGTTAATGAGTCTTTTTTGAAATAAGAGTGCATAAAATGTTTTTTCTTTTTTTTAACTTTCATAGCATTGTTCTAAAAAAAATAATAAGTATCTGGAAAAAAAACATTTGATTTAAAAAAAAAAAATTACTTTTACGAAAATGGGATATTTGAAAATTGAATTCTATCAATATCTAATCACGATGGGTCTTGATAACCGTAGTCAGGTTTTCTCAGCATAGGTAACATATTGCAAGCAATTCTAGTCTGTATGTAAATATTATATAAATGTGTCAAGTACTATTACAATGTATTAGTATTTTTGTAAATACAGCTGCAGTGTATATTATTTTGCATTTTGTAAGTACAGCAATATTATTGTTATTATCAACTCAGTTGTTTGTTTTTCTTTCTACTTGTCCATCAAATGCTATGAAATGGCCAGTAAACATACTATGGCTTTCATTGCTGCACTCTGGTATTTCTATCTTTTTTTTTACAATTAGTAAAGCTTCCTTTAAATAAAAATGTAATTACATTCACCATTTCTATTGGGAGGGAAGAGTGTCTGCTTGAGGTTCGATGCATTATGGGATCCAATCCTTAATGGGAACCATTTGGGCTATTTTAATTCCAGCCAGTGGTCCCCTGCTGGCATAACTGGCCATGGTGTGAGCTGTCCTGTCCGTGGGAAAGTGTATATTAAAGATCCCTTGCTGTTTATCAAAGAGTATTCATTGTAGCAGTAGCAGGTTTTCTCTGAAGAACATAATTGTTTGACACCTCTACATGTAGTTGCCAGTAAGAAGGAATGTGCTGGGGTGTCATTAAATAATCCTTTCTTTCAGTGGTCCACAACTGCTTAAACAAAGCTTGTGATATGATTTGTCCAGTCCATAGGAAAGAGCATATAGAAGACAATTGAAAGGTTACCTACATGTATATGTAGTGTAAGTGGCAGGTTTCTCCTGTAAGCCATGTGTCACAAATGAAATGCATCTTGAAATCTGGGATGTTATTAAACAAACATTTTTCAAAAACGATCATAGCCATTTTTTACAATTCTAACCTATATAAGCCTGTAATGGATAAGAATAATTTTTTGTTTGGGTTTTGTTTCTTGAAAATATATGAAACGTTCTGTATTCATTTCATGCAGAACCTAAGATGGCCATCACTCACATTTATACACAATGGCTGAAATCTGTCTCATTGCCTATAAACGTTTCAACAGTTTTGTGAATATATCTGCCATAAAATATTTACTGAAATAATCATTCAAAGCATTACAAAAGCTCCATTACTTTGCCAAGGAGCTCTTAAAAACAATTCATATTCTCTTGTTAACTTTATCAAATGTTTATTAAATTTAAGCAATTGTTAACAATGTTGAGTGTTAACATTTATTTACAATTATTTCAGAAAAATTAGTGATAATTAATTAACTATAAAACAAAATATTCATAATTGCAAGTAATATCTTTCACTATTTTAAAATGCATTTGTGATAACTACAAACGAGTCTGTTAAACACAAAATGTTTACACAATTAACGTTAAAAACATTAATTGTAAAATGTGCCAAAACAGTGCATTTCCAGAAATGATTACTAAAAATATAATATAATATAGGAAATGTCACTGTTCTTGTCTGATTATCACCTACATGTATCTCAGGAAAAATACAGCTGCCAATATTATGTGACGTCATTTTAAGTATACATGTACTAGTATATTCCTTTAATTGATAATAGTTTGTTTTAATTGATGGTAAATATCAGGACAACTGCCATATTTTGTATTTTAGTATTTCTCTATTGAATTATGTCTTTTTTTTCTGGTGGTATTTTCCTTTAATTGACAGTAATTTATTCTATGCACGTGATTGAAGGTATGATCCTTTAAACACACATTTTGGATGACTGCCACCTTTTGCAGCTATGATATTGCCCTTTTAAATGAATACCTGATAGCATATTCTTTTTATATACATGATATTCATGCACAGAACCATGTAAAAGCAAATCATAATAAAAAAATTCTTTTAATTTCATTTCTTTGCAATGTCTTGTTAAAAATTAAGTTCATAAAAAAAATACAGATTTATTTTTATTTAATTAATTTTTTCAAAAGTATCAATCTAAGAACACATGGCAAATTTTATTTTTATTAAATAAACACAAAATGACCACAAAGAAAAGTTTACCTGATTGGTTGTTTGTTTAACGACCCCCCTCCCCCCCCCCATCACAAAAACAAAAGTAGCCTTATATCATATTTAGTGTCTGTTGTAACCATTAACAAATTCCTTATATTCTGGTATTTTTTGTGATCTTAATCAATACTAGTTTGATAAATGTACTTTAATTTTATAGCAAATACTGCATGACTAGTCACGTGACCTTAAATCACCGTTATAGGAATAATCCCATTAGGCAAAAAACAAAACAAATGTGTTTACAAAGCTAAAAAAAACATCGGGTGGGTTTTTTTTGTGGTTTTTTAAAATTAATATTATGAAGTAGAATAATTAATGCCTTACTTTTCACATATGGGCATGTTTAGAATCCTTTAGTAATGGTGGTGACTTAATATCTAGTTACAGTGGACATTTCTTCACATTGACAGACAAGATAGCTACAGACATGATGTTGTTGCATACAGGAAGCAGTTTCCCTAAAAAACAGCCGACAATGACCGAAAAGTACGAAATGAACAACCAGAAACGAGTGAAAGTACAACTTACAATTTTTATGGAAAAAAAGTTTAGGGTCGGCAGTTTATAAGTGGGGTCGGTTGGGTTACTGAAAACAGAGGTATTTTTTTTGGCCCTAGCATAAAATCTTTGTGCACTATGATTATGCTATTAAACTGAATCTACTGTATTTGGAAAATGTTTATGTTTTAATTCCCAAATAATTAATAAAACATTACATTACTGATGGAAACAGTGTGATCATGTGATACACTTAAATAGTGATATCATCTATTAACTAACTGGACAAGTATTTCAACTTTATATTCCTACTTTACTTTTTTTTAAATGTGTGTCTTAAAGCATGTACCTGAAGGTACAGTTTATTCTTTACGTTTTCAAACCAAAATATAATATATATACAATACAATTTGTAGAAGTGGCAATGGTAACTATGGTATAGGTCCTTTAAAGTCTGTGTATGTATAACAATAAACTACTGCTATAATATAGCAGTAGTTTATATTATCTGTAACATACATGACAATGTAAGTATAAGTAAAAAACAAAAAATAGCTGTCTTATGGAATATATAATACTAGTATACAATAAAAGAGATTTAGCAAACATCAGTTTTGAGTTCTCTTTTTATAAATAACATAATTGTGCGATATATTTCAAATTTAAATTACAGATGTAAATGAATAATAAATAAATGTTTTCATGTAAGTGCAAATGTTTAAAATGTGCTAAATAATATGAATACTTCCATGAGTTATATTCATTCACTCTTGCTTGCTGTATTTATATTAATTTTTACAAATATTTTTGCCTAAATAACATTTTGCTTTTGGCACCCTGACAAAATTATAGATATAATGGAAGAGATGTTATTTGTATGCATAAAGATAACTATCACATCGCTGCTTCAGAACCAAAAGGGTGCAAATCTGGGTTTGGCACTTACTGAGCTGCATCTGGTGCATAATAATCATTTTTTATGCAAATTATGGAACCTTACAGTACAAGTATCTTCAAACAGGAAATCATGCTATTTACAGGTATTATGTAATTCACCGAGGACAGTGTGGCTGCAATTAGCAACTGCTCCTGTGGCCTCTCTCCCATGCTAAGTCACTGTTTAGGAGTACAAGAAGCAGTATTATTTAGAAACCAGTATACAGGTTTGCTTTAAAACGAGTAGAAAGATCTGTAAGATATTTGCTGATAACATCATCAGCCACTATTTTGTAGAAGGTTTTAAAACATGCATATAAAACCTTTGAATACTTTCCTACACAATATGGCTTTCATTTAGAGGGGCATTTGCACAGTGGGGTTGTGGGGGATGTAGCACCCTCACCCCCTCACCCCCCCACCCCCCGACCCACAATAAATTCCATAAATATGTTCTTTATTAATAGTTAAATTATTCACCAGCAAATTTTGATGTTCGGAAATGGGAGCAGCCCCCACTCTCATATGAATTTCGTTCCAATGCCCCTATTTATATATACTCAACCAAAAAAGAAAGTATGTATGTAATCAGTCATTTATTAAGAATACCATTAAAAAAGTTATTTCATGTTTGATAAAGAAAGTTTTTTTTTCTTTCTTTTTTTCTCAAGCTTAAAAAATGAGTTAAGCAATTATGCTATGAAGCTAATGAAATACAATTATTAACAAATATCTTTAACAGGAGGGTAATAAACATGTATGTATATAGCCATGATACCCCATGTGGATTTTGGTAATAGTAATATTATTAGAAAAAAGAAAGAATGAACAACCCCAACACATTGTCTATTCACCAACTATAATGGGTCAGATATATGGTGTTTTGAGACTCATGGTCTTTAGAGGAAACCCACTACCACCACGTAGGCTAATCATTCTGATTAGCAGCAAAGGATCTTTTGTATGTGCTTTCTCACTGACAGGATAATATATAGCATGACCTTTGATGAATCAGTTGTGGACAACTGGTCGGTTCATGTGGCACATAATGAACCTTGTGGAGCAATCACTCTAGGTTGGAACTGGTACTGAGATTGACAATCCCATGCCTCAATTGAGATTTGATCTGTGTACCTACCACCTGTGAGTACACTACATAACCACTACTCAACCTATGAACAGAATGGATTCCAAACCGATTTGTGCAGTGGCCATGTGATGTTCATTTTCATAAAATGACTTCAAATTTGACCTATAATATATAGCAAGAGAAAGCAGGACATTTATAACAATACATAAAATATGTAGTCTGTAGAGACACAGTGGCATAAAAAATAACATTTAAAAAAACCAAGCTAAATTTCATACAAAGTTTGGAAAAAATATATTTTTATATAAAATATATTTTAAATATTGGACAAAATGTTTTAACATTTAATTTTACATTTCTGCATAGTGAATATATTTAAAGTATTACTAACATACACAAAATGTTATTTATATTATATGTAGTACATTAACATACTTTTAAAGTTGTGCATAGTGACTATAACAAATCATGTAATACATATATATAGAAAATATACTTTATAAATACATATTACAAACATTCAGTAAAGGAATTGTTTAGAATTTAGGCAATATAATAATCTATGTAATACAAATATTCAATAAACAAATGTTTATGTCTTTTAATAACATTCTAGCTTTCAAAATAATGCATATAAAAGTAAATTATTTATGAAACACGATGACATGTTGCTGTTTCATACTGATACATTTATTTATTTAATGACACTCTAGCATAAAAGAAAATATCGGCTATGTGGCTACTTCTAACTTTTGTTTTCTTACATATATTCATTTTTTCTAAATAATTATCTGATTATTGGACTGCCTGACAACCCCCTCATATATCTATTTATTACATACAAAAGAGCAGAACTCACTATGCATGCAAGCGTACCGGTCTGTGTTATTATATAACTACTGCTTTTTCTGAATAATATTTGCACTAAATTGTATAACATAACAACAAATGGAATTTCTATTTATGGAAACCTCCATTTAAGAAGTGGTTCAGTTCCATTTTGTATTACACATGAGTAAAACAGATCAAATTATTTAATTGAACGTATTCTTCTAAATATTAATATAACATAATATAATATACAAAACAAGAATATATATTAAATGCATCCAAAAGGTAGACTAACAGTACTTCTGGACAAGACTGTTGCCAGCAGTTTAGTTCAGAGCCTACAAATAATTTAAAGAAGAAGATTTGAAGTAATTCTAGGTTGGGTCTTACTGTCTTACTTTCTGAACCACTGCAGCGATCTAAAGCAAGTCTAGGTTTATTGTAGAGATCTGAAGCAAGTCTAAGTTTTGTCTTCCTTTCTATATTATTGTTGAGATACATGTATGAAGCAAGTCTATTCCTTTCTGTACTGCTATAGAGATCTGAAGCAAGCCTAGTGTATTTTAGAGATCTGAATTGAGTTTAGGTTTTCTCTTCCTTTCTGTACCACTGTAGGGATCGGCTAACGGCTCGTTCCCACTCATGGAATGTCTTTTTGTACTTGTTCCATGTTGGACGTGGTCGGTAGACACAGTCAGATGTGCGTAGCCTGTGCAACTCTTCCTTGTTCTTCCAAATACCTGCAGATGCAACAAAACAACTTGTAAATAAATTAAGTAATTTTGTTTGAACAAAACAACTACGTTTAGAGTTATTGGTGGATCCATTACTGCGTCTACATAGTCAACAGAAAAAAGGTTGTGAAGGTTAAACCTACAATTACAATTTATTTTGTAAAGTAAAGTATAGTAAAGTTTTTTTTATTTAACGACACCTTTAGAGCACATTGATTTTTATCTTATCATTGGCTATTGGAAGTCAATCATATGGTCATTCTGACATATTTATTTAAAGGGAATAAGCTGACACCACATAGGCTACTCTTTCTGATAAGCAGCAACAGATCTTTTATATTCACTGTTCCACAGACAGGACAGCACATACCACAGCCTTTGATGAACCAGATATGGACCACTGGTTGGAACAGAAAATAGCCTAAACTGCAAATGGGTCCACTGAGAAGGATCGATTCAACACAATTTCTTTTTATTATATATTCTGTGATTAACAAGAGCATTCACCTGAGTTGGTTTGGCCATAGGAACAAACTGCCACAGAATAAACTGCCACAGTTGACTCATTCTCTGATTGTGTTTATTCCCATCCCAATCAGTGCTCCATGACTGGTATATTAAGGCTTTCCTGTCTGTGGGAAAATGCATATAACAGATCCCTTGCTAATAAAGCAAACAGTGCTGCAGGTTTACTCCAAATATTATATGTTTGACCTCCAACAGCCGGTGATTAATAAATCAGTGTGCTCCAATGATGGTGTTAAAAAAACAACCTATAAAGGTATAATATTGCTAGTCACATGTATTTGTTAAAAATGATTTATATACCAACTCATAAATTAACATTGTAACAAACAAGTTCATTCCTAAATAGGACTGGTATTAGCAAACAGATATTTCCAAATTAATTACTTATGAGTTTAACCTAAAAATATCATTGACTAAAACCATTTTATTCTACTTCTTTCACAAATTTAAGTTCATTAACTTTAAGTTATAAAAATGATAACATATCTATGGATGACTCAGCATCTAGGTCACATGACTTACTCACCTGTAGCTAATCCTGCAAGGAAGGCTGCCCCCAGACTGGTCATGTCTGCATGTTTGGAACGATCTAGGGATTGGTTGACTAGATCTGACATGAGCTGCATCAGAAATGTGTTGTTACACACACCTCCATCCACCCTGTAACAAGACAAATGTAACTGTTACAGTAACATCTCCATCAGAAACTTACATTTACACACACCTCCATCCACCCTGTAACAAGACAAATGTAACTGTTACAGTAACATCTCCATTAGAAACTCACATTTACACACACCTCCATCCACCCTGTAACAAGACAAATGTAACTGTTACAGTAACATCTCCATCAGAAACTTACATTT
>JAULBS010120093.1:0-14256 GCA_032355785.1 Symmetromphalus regularis | reverse complement strand
AACGGGAGCGCCCCCCCCCCCCCCCCCGCAATATGTCTAGCTAACCCTAATGTAACCCTAAACCTATGCTGGAACGGTCGGAACTATTGTCAACGACATCTAACCATTCCAGCATATTTATCGATCTAAAGGATATATTATGGGGCTTATTGAGAGAAAAAAAAAGGCATAGCTTTTGTGATAAGTATTTCTAAACAACCTGAAAAGCAAAATTAAACTGACACTAACCCTAAACCATGACACCAACCCTAAAACTAAACCATACTCTGGGGCGTAGCCAGAAAGGGAAAAACGTCGAGTTAAACCCAGACCCTGGGAGCTTGAACCCTGTGGATAATAAACATTAGTATCATGGGGGGGGGAACCTTCGGAAATTCCACACGCGGCAAGCGCCTCGTCTGCCTTATGCTGCATGCGCGGTTCCATGGGGGGCGCACGCCCCACCCACCCTAATTTTCGGGCAATGAACATTTTTCTTGTAAACCCCTAAGCGCAAGTACAGGTCAACGCAGCAATTACAAGTCCCATAAGCAAGGTGGGGCTTCGCCATCCAAAGTTGCGCCCCCCTCCCCATTCACAATTGCTGGAACCGCCCCTGTGCTGGCTACGCTAGAGATACTAGAACATTAGAAAGTCTTGCTAATTTGTTGACAGATACAAAATGGATCATTGGGATAAGGACCAAATGCTAGACTAGTTTTTACGCTTCATGTTAAACCCAGTGAGAACGTTTGGAACCAGTGAAATTTCTATGTAGCAACCGCGAAGGCTGTCTTATCCAGAACGCAAGGGAGTTTAGATATTTAGTCACATAGTAACATATAGAAACAGAGGCTATAAATTACTATCAACAACAGGGCCCGCAGAGTTCATCTGAAAGTAGGGGTGGGGTGGGTGTTGGCACTGGAAAGTAAGGGTGGTGTGGGTGGTGGCACTGGAAAATAGGGGTGGGGGTGGGGGGGTTATGTCACTGAAAAGTAGGTGACCGAAGCGCACCAGCGTTCTTACAGGAACCCCGTCATTTTTCGAAAACTCTCCGGATTTCGGTCACTTTATTTTGTCACCGATCCTGAAAATATTTTTATTCAGAAAAATATTTTTAAAAATCTTTAGTGACTTGTATATTAGTTGTCCCCTAAAAATTGGTGCATTAAGAAGCTGAAAAAAATTCCCTTTTAAATTACCTTTGTACATGAATGGAATTTTCTTCTCGTTCAGGTTTACAGTTCTGATTTGAGGCATGCTGTGTCGTCTGTGAACTCGAGAATCTAACGTTTCTGTCTTGGTGATGTTGTCGTTGAACCGAACTCGCCGGACGTTTACGACGTGGTAACCTTTGAACTCTGCAGGGGGTGAAGTAAACGAAAAAGAGTTTCTTCTTTGAATTCGTGCAGTGTACGCTATGTCATTAAATGTCATAGCTACATAAAATTGGAAGGTAAAGGGTTTCCCAAAACACTGGTATGGATTCCGTATGGAAGTTACGGTCCCACCAGCATAGAATACTGATCTTAACTGAAAGGACAAGTCAGAGATTGGTTACGAGTAGTTTTAACTCATTAAACAAAGCACAAATATACTCTTTGAAAAAAGTGAGGGAACTCTAAAAGTAAAGTTTGTTTTATTTAACGACGCCTCTAGAGCAGATTGATTTTTATCTTATCATCGGCTATTGGACGTCAATCATATGGTCATTCTGACATATGTATTTAGAGGAAATACGTTGCCGCCACACAGGCGACTCTTTTCGATAGCAGCAAGGGGTCTTGATGAACCAGTTGTGGACCACTGGTAGGAATGGAAAATAGCCCAAACTGCAAATGGATTCACTGAGAAGGATTGATCTGACAAATGACCGGTTCACAGGAGGACACGCAACCATTTGAGATACATCCCGCTCTCTTAAGCTTGAGAGACCCAATTAATTAACTTAATGGCTTGGAAATCTTGAAGCATGAGAAGTAGCAGTGTGATTGATGCGACATTCTACACTACATATGTGACCTCTTCTCACAAAACTTAACTTGAATTTTTGCACATTTGAGATATTTACATTTCTGAAATCTTCTCTTTACTTTGATACTTAAATGATGTTTCTACTCCAAAAAATGTGGAAATTATGAGCTTTTGCTGACTGGATTTGGGGTAATGGCCATTTTGAGAAAATCAAAGTTTAATGCTTAAATAATTCAATTTTGCCAAAAACTGAAAACGCCAGTTATTTTTGCCTGTAGCACGGGAATATGACTGCGAGTTAAGTCTCTGTTGGTAAGAACAGGATACATATTGAAAGACTTGTTCTTTATAACGATAAATATTCTCTTTATAACCATAAATATTCTCTTTATAACCATAAATATTCTCTTTATAACCATAAATATTCTCTTTATAAGCATACCTGGACTTGATGTTGTTATTGCCGGTGTTGTCGTCGTGATAGTTATTGACGGCATGCTGCACTGACTTGTATCGTTATAAAATGATTTACAGTCAAGTGGAAATGGAAGGAATTTTGAGCAGGAACTTGTAACATCTACAAACGAAAAATCATCATTATCTCCCCTGATAAACTGAAGTCAAAAGAAGAAGATTAGGTTTTCTACTTTATGTTCATTTCTCATTTTTATTAAAGTAATATTACGAGTGGCATAAATCCTGGGGTGGATGGGGAGTGACACATCCCCCCCCCATTTTTTGGATGGGGGGATGCTATATAATAATCCCCCTCCATTTTTACTTTAAAAAATTGAAATTAACATGTCTAAATAATAATCTTTTCCAGTATTTCTCTTTATGATAACAATCTAACACTTTCAAAAAACAATCGGGGGGAGAGGGGGTGCAAGCCTCCATCCCAACCTCCTGGCTCCATCCCCACCCTCACTTACAGGAAGCCATAATTGTTGTCCATGAATATTACACAGCATTTTTACCCCCACTTACAGGAAGCCATAATTGTTGAACATAAATATTACATAGCATTTTTGACTCTAGAGTTTGTGATTATAGAACTTTCAAGTCTCGACTCAAGACTCAAAACAGGTTTAAACTTTAACATCACGTTATTTGTATGGTGTTGTCATGAAGATAAAGTTTTATTAGATGCAAAAATAGTATATAGTTACAACTGGTTGTCATTTTGTGAATATTTGATAAAAAAATTAAGATCCACTATGGCTTTTGGAACATCGGAAGAAAAAAATTACGTTTTCTTATGCAATTAACCAGACATTACAAAAAATGCATATGCAATTAAAATATTTTTTTGGTATATATTTGCATACAAATGGTTCTGTGAATGCAATTAAATGGAATTGACTGTACCTTTGCAGAACTGCTTGCATGGGAACTTGATTCTTGGAACTTCTGTCTCATTGCACTTGGGAAAGATAACTCCGCAGAAAAACTCGAGTCCTGATTCAGAACATCCCGTTTTCAAGCTGAATTCGGCAAAATATTTAAACATTGATACAGCTTCATTCTCGTTTTTACTTCCAAACATGTTGGGGAATCGAGTAGTGCTGTAGCCAAGTTGTCTGCATGTCGGAAAGGTGAACTCCACACACGGTTCTATTGGAAAAGGGAAAACACACATTCTGATATATAGAGGATATTAAATGAGTGGGGCAGCAGTGATGGGTCTAGGTGAGGGCCTAAAATGCACCCCCTAAATTTAGTGATTTAAACAAAAACATTATTAAAATTCATTATTATTATTATTTTAATGTTAAAGAATCCAAGCTTTCTTTAGAGGCCCCACTAAATGAAATTTCTGGATCCGCTACTGGGCAGTAGGGCCAAACTGATTTTGGGGTGAGAAAGGGGCTAAAATTGTTACTTAAAAGTTAATTTTTAATGAAAATAAAATTGTTTGCCGTTTATTATCAAATATATGTCCTGAATGAAATATATTTTCTTTTTCACGACCTTAAGTGAGTGACATTATCAAATTATTTCATGAGGGACATATATTTGATAATAAATGGTAATGAGTTTGATATTCTATTTATTACCCTATACTCTTTAAACTTTCTAACTGGGCCACAGTTTAGAGAAAGAAGATGCCATATTGTTGAATCTTTGTTTAGCATTTTTCTCAGTATAACAAAAATGCACTTCAGACCTTCTGACTTTAATCACTCGACATTGTTGCCAGAATGACGTTAGTGCACTTACGTCTATAAAGAAAAACAATTACCTATCATAGCAATGGGTTCAGAGTGATGTATAGGCAGTTACGACCAACTGGTTCTTGCTGATTGTTGTAAGATATTTCTGTATGACAAAAGGTTGAAAATGATTTAAAAGTCTGCTATGTACTACACACAGTGGTAATTTCTATTTTCTCTGCAGTGTGAATGTCAACTTGCTCAAACTTTGTTTTACGTTTTTCTCAGGTTAGCATAAATGCACTTAAGACCTTCTGGCTTTAACTCCATGAAATGTAAAAATGAAAGTTTATTTTATTTAATGACGCCTATAGAGCACATTGATTTTGATCTTATCATCGGTTTTTGGACGTCAATCATATGGTAATTCTGACATATTTATTTAGAGGAAACCCTCTGCCGCCACATAGGCTACTCTTTCAGATAAGCAGCAAGGGGTCATTTATATGCACCATCACAAAGAACGGCCTTTGATGAACCAGTTGTGGATCACTGGTTGGAACAGAAAATAGCCCAAACTGCAAATGAGAAGGATCGATCTGACGACCAGTCGGTAACTCCATGAAAGGCTGAAACAAATAGTCAAAATGAAATATGTCATTACTTGGTTTGGGTGTTGTCGTAGTCGATGTAGTGGGTGTAGTGGTTGTTAACACTTGAGGTGGAGGAATGATGCAGTCATGTTGAGAGAATGTCGTACATGGAAAGAGAGAAACTGAACGTCCACACTCATCTTCTAGTGCTGAAACACAACAATTAGACAGTAATAAATATGAGCATAATCACAGATCAATTCATAATTAAAGGCATAGTTCCACGCAATTTAAGGGGGTTTGTGCTCTTAATACTGATTATGAATGAAACTTACATGCATTTGTTATACAAGATCTCGTTTTCATACCACACAAGAGATTTTAACTGAACCATGGTATAGGGAATTTCATGCCAAGTCAATCAATTTTTTGTGAGGTAGGGTGATTAAAATGCATTTCAAACATAATTATTTAATTTTTTGGATCAAATCATTGCAAACAAACCGAAGTTTAATGCTTAAAGACTTCAATTTTGCCAAAAAATGAAAACTCCCAGACAGACCCCCAGGTGGCTATTTTGGCCTGTAGCAAGGGAAGCTAGCTATGAGTTAGACTCATTTGGTGAGACAGGACACCTATGTGCATAATTACAGATCAATTCTCTATTAATATATATATTATATAAAAAGTAATATTTTATAGCATTGTATTTTACAACCATCATAGACTATCAGTGAATATGTTATAAACGAGGTCACTAAAAGATGTTCTACATTTTGGTGAGGTTATTTTTTAGGGTTTTTGTTGTTGTTTTTAGGGAGTCATTAAACAAATATTTAATAATAATAATCCTTTTACTGATACTTCCCTCTGACACATCATTTGTAATTGCCACTGTTGAGTATGCTATTGTATTTATAACCCTTGGTGTATAGTTACGGTTTTTAACTTACTTTGACACACATTCCTGCAAGGAAACATTCGCTGGTCCCCTAATCCACATTTAGGAAAATACACACCACAGAAGAAAAATTTTATAACTTTTGAGCAATTTGCTTCTATTATTGAATCTGGGTAATATTGTAATTCAGTGATGGCGTCACTCAGCTTCTGATGTCCACTCAAGTTAGGTAAGTAGGTGTAGTTGAAACCCAGCTGGTTGCACATGCTGTGTTCTAAATTTGAACAAGTATCTGAAATATTGAAAATAGTACCAAACATTTTAAACTTCCACTATGATCATAGTTACTTAACATTGGACAATATATCTATTGAAAAAAAAAATTATCTCTTCTAGTACAATATACAATGAATAATAGTATAATATTAGTGCAATGTATGAAAAATAACCTCATCTCAAAATAACAATCCCATATCCATCAACTGCATCTTTAATTTGTAAGGACTAACATTTTAGTAAATGTGAACAATCAACAAATAGTGGTACGGTTCAAGATTGCCAAAGGCAACCAAGCCAAGTCTTCGAAGAATGGTTACATATGTAGAAATAAGAAATAATAGAAAAAGATAGTACGGCCAGGACCTCTTCTGTGTTGCCCCTGCTTTGTATTTCAAATATTAAAACTGAATTATAATGGTGTGCAACCATAGTTTGATCGTTCTTCCCCAGGATGAATACAGAACATATATAGATTGCTTTATGTTGTTATTTCAAGTTAATTGATGGTACATTCTGTATTTTAACATACCGTATATCCCCTATTTAACACACCCAAGAGCATTACATTTAGCTAATTTGGAGTTTATTGAGTTCATGATAGTCTGAAATCGTGTTCTCACTGTTAAATATTTTGTGCAATACAGATTACTAGTGTGTGCATTCATAACATACTTTGTATACTATGGCATGATCATGGATTTATGCTGGAGCAAGTCATTTTTATTTTGCAAAATGGCCAGGTTTTGGATGGGGGGGCGTTAATTAGGGAAGACGTATATATATAGTATATGTCATTAGGTGAATTGTCAACAGTTCCTGTTAGGCATACTTTACAGGCATGCAGAATTTCTGAAAGGGGTGGGGGTTCAAATGTGATAGGTGAACAGGACTGGGGGAAAATGGTTAATTTTCACGTCTTTCGACTCGGAAAATATATGTAAAACAAACATTCTGGAACCCCCTCTGGATCCGCTACTGTTTTTAAATATTTCCCTGTGAAATGTTGACAATTTTGAAGGGCCCCTTGAAATACTAATTTAAGATAACCTTAGAATACTCACGTGGACGAACCGTTGTGGTAGTTGTGCTTGTGGGTGTTGTAGAAGGTGTCGTAGAAGGTGTCACATAAGGTGGTGGTTTCCGACAGTTAGATTTGTTGAAGTGACTACAGTCCACGGAATATCTCGTCCCCTGGCAGTCGGCTTCAAATTCTACAAAGGAAAGGAATGTCTGTTTAACATCAACCCAGCACATTGTTTATTCAGCGACTATTAAGTGTCTGACTTGTGGCAGGGCTGTGGAGTTAGAATTTTTATTAATAGCCGGCCGGGCTAGTAAATAAAAAAATCCACTTGCCCACAGTTATTACCACTTGCCCAATATTTTATTAAAATCCTATACAAAATGTGCAAAACATAACATTTCGCTTTTTGTCATAAAATGATAAAGTATCATTCCCTGGGTTCACATCTCTCGTACTTTTCCCATTTTTCTTGCCAAGAAAGATTGCAAGTTTCCTTCTCATACTGTTTATTCTTTTCTTTAATTTCATCACTTGTTTTCTTCTCTCTTTTTTCTGGTGGCTTTGAAACATTTTCAAGTTATTTCCACATTTTTATTTAGCAGTCGACATAGCAGATGACATGCAAAAAGGACAACAATGCGAAGATCAGGTGCCGGAGAATACTAGTATGCTATAAATAGATATTGAGAAAGCGGGGTTGTCCAAACTTGGCCATTTTATGATTTCGAAAGTCAACATCACAGAATTAAAAAACAGGGTAGTGGATTTTGATGATGATTCGCCCGGGTGGTTTTCTCACCCATTCAGGCGAGTCCAATTCGGCAGGCCTGATATGGTATTCCGTGACTCATGGTCTTTTAGAGTAAACAACGTACCGTCATCCATAATGTTATGGGGATAGCGCTTCTCTAAATTGTTGCACAATTAGAAAGTTTAAAGAATAGAACAATTAAAATTGTTTTGGAATAATAAATAGAATATTAAACTCGTTTCCATTTATTATCAAATTCATGTCTGGTGACAAAGATAAAAATATTTACTCAGGACATAAATTTGATAATAAATGGCAACTCATTTTATGTTCTCTATTTATTACCCAACTGGGCGACTAGGTAATAAAAGATGGTTTTCTACCTTCACAGACTTCAGGACAAGGCTCGGCAGGGTTGGAGTTTTGATCGCACTCTGGAAACCAGATCCCACACAGGTAGAACAGACTGATGTACGAACACTCTGACTGCAGCGTGCTGTTGTTCGTCAGCTCGAACATCTGCACCACGGTGGCCTCGTCATCATGTCCGAACATGTTGGGAAAAAATGTCATGTTGTATCCAACAGAACGACATGGCTCATACTGCAAATGATGACATTGACCTGAAATGTAAAAAATATAACATATACACTAGAATACCTTTGTTTTAACCCTTTGAATCCTGAGTTCCTGTCATAGCCGAACCACTCACCCTGGGGTCCTTATAGAACAATATTTGTTTGCTTTTCTGTGTCAAAAAAACCTTTCACCCTTACTGGCAACCACCCTGTCATTAGAACATAGTAGATTGTTGCCATTTACATTACAGCTATGCATATCTATTTCAGACACAAAATCATTTTAATTAACATATGTACCTCAACAAAAACCTGGTCAATAGAAAACAAACTGTTAGCCATTTTAAAAATTTTAAACATGTCAGAAACGTAAAACAATATTATAATCTTGAAAGTATCATTCGAAAGAACTACAGATCGAAAATGAGAATTACAGATCGAAAATGAGAAACAATAGAGCCGTTATTTGAGCGAAATATTCAATAGCAATATGGTGGCCGGTTTTCCAGCCACTTGGGTTCAAAGGGTTAAGCAGCAACCTAAAGGATAGAGTATCAATACGTGGCCTTTTAAGAAAGGTGGCTGTTTAACAGAGGTTAAATTGTACTACCTCAGATGATTAGGCACAAAATAAAGATGGCTGTTTAACAGAGGTTAAATTGTACTACCTCAGATGATTAGGCAGAAAATAAAGATGGCTGTTTAATAGAGGTTAAATTGTACTATATCAGATGATTAGGCAGAAAATAAAGATGGCTGTTTAACAGAGGTTAAATTGTACTACATCAGATGATTAGGCAGAAAATAAAGGTGGCTGTTTAACAGAGGTTAAATTGTACTATATCAGATGATTAGGCAGAAAATAAAGATGAACTTTTAAGACAGGATATTGCTTAATACAAGTTAAACTATTAAATTCGCTGATATGGCAGAAAATAACGTTAACCCTTCAAGACAGGAAGCTGTTTAAAACATGTTGAATTGTAATGAATTTGCTGATAGGGGGAAAAAAAAGAACTTTTAAGATGGTTGCCACCTGAACTTTACAAACCATCTGATGGTGGCATCCGGAAAGTGAACAACTGATGTTCTAAGGGAACTCCATTATTATAAAATAAAGAAAGAAAACAAAAGAAAGGATTGGTTGTTTAACGACACCCCAGCACATTGTTTATTCAGTGGCTGTTAGGTGTCTGACATATGGTATTCTATGTCTCGTGTTCTTTAAAGGAAACCTGCTACCACCACATAGGCTACTCTTTCTGATTAGCAGCAAGGGATATTAAATATATGCGCTTTCCTGCAGACAGGATAGCACATACCACAGCCTTTGATAAATCATTGTGGATCACTGGTCAGTGTAAGTGGCTTACACCTACCCACTGAGCCTTTGCGGAGCACTCATTGGTATCTAGTATCAAGATTAAAAATCCCATGCCTCGACTGAGTTTTGATCCCAGTACCAACCAGCCTTGAGACGGGCAACTTAACCACCGTGCCACCGAGGCATGTATATAAAATAGACACGACCAGGATTTGATTTTCACTTTCCAAAGCTGAAACACAAGGATACTACTCTAGCATAGCCAGCATGAGGCAGACGAGGCGGTTGCCTAGTTGTTGTTTTTTCCCATGATACTGATATATGTTATCCACATGGTTCAAGTTCCCAGAGTCTGGGTTTGCCTCAGCAATTCTCCCTATCTGGCTACGCCCCAGATACTAAAAAGCAAATCTAGAAGCAGAAACATGGTTGCTAGGTGAATTTCTCTCATAATTAAATATGGCTACTTTATTACTTGCCTGTTGAAGGAGTTGTGGTGGTAGATGTTGACGTCGATGGTGATACAGTTGTTGTTGATGATGATGATGATGATGTGGAGGATGATGATGATGATGATGATGTAGAGGCAGATGTTGTAACTGGAATGTAATCTGAAAAACAAAAGATTATATTTTATAAACAGAAGTTTGAGAAATTTTTAAAGATACACTACCATAGTAACATATGATATTTTGCTATTTTTAAAAATACTGTATAACATGTAACAAAACAACTTGAAATTCATCAACCCCTACAATTATAATCAACTAATTAACTCAACATCATCAAAAGTAAAAGTTACGAGCAAAAAGAAGAAGAAGAAAAATGATGCCCCTACAGATTGTGAGGCCTTAAGCTGTAACATGTCTAGCTTATGTCCAGATCTGGCACTGCCAGGGTTCCTGCAGACTTCCAAGAAGAAAATTTCAAAACCTTTCAATGACTTTTCATGACATATCAAAAAAACATTAATTACCTTTTCACACACAAATCTGTAAAAAATTTCAGATGTATCACATTGTCATAAGCTAAAACTGAAATCTGGGAAAACTGAATGTTTTATCTGAATAAAAAGACAGGGTTTATATTCTTTAGGGAGGAAAACATCAGACTTTCAATGGTTAAAAACATGGTTTTCACAGACTTAACACATCACAAGAAATAATCACTTGCGCTTTGATAAGCCTGATCAAAAAAATCTTTGCTGTGCAGAAATTTTAAAACTTTTCCACAACTTTTCAGTTTTAACCAAAATTTCTAAACTTTTTAAAAGTATTTTGGAAATTTAAAAACTTTTCCAGGTTTTTAATGACCGCGGAAACCTCGCACTGCCTATGACTGTGTCAAAAATATTATACTCTTTGGCTGGAGGCCCCCTAGATTTTGAGGCCCTAGGCCTGTCAAGTAAATCCAACACTGCCCCTAAGTTTAGTTGTTTTCATTATAAGTTTACTAATTGTTTTAATTGATAGAAATCTAGTTTGAATTTAATTGATGCAATATGCCATTTTTCAACAGAAATATTATTAGAAATTATTATTAAAAGTGTTTATAAGACTGATAAATTATGACCTTTGCTAAGATTGCTGCATTTCCCAACCAAATTTCATCAAAATGTCAATAAAAACTCTTTTGTCCCAACCAAAACCGAATCTTGTACACCCACTAATAATTGAGATTTAAAATACTCACCAGCAATATGAATGGTTTCTGGTTTTATAGGAAGCTTAGCTGTTCCCTTGGTAACCTGTTCTCTGAGAATGTTTTCAATTATAATGGCGTAAGAATGTTTCACATCAGGGGTCACGGTCGTTGCTATAGGCAACTCCAGCAATTCAGATGTGAAAGACAGGGAAAATGATATATACAACTTGTCATATCTGGAAAAAAAAGTAAAGTTTGTTTCACAGCACATTGATTTTTATCTTATCATCAGCTATTGGACAAAAGTAAAGAAAGGTTTCTTTTATTTAACGACACCTCTAGAGCGCATTGATTTTTATCTTATCATCGGCTATTGGACGTCAATCATGTGGTCATTCTAACATATTTATTTAGAGGAAACTTGCTGCTGCCACATAGGCTAATCATTCCAATAAGCAGCAAAGGATCTTTTATATGCACCATTCCACAGGCAGGACAGCACATATCACGGCCTTTGATGAACCAGTTATGGACCACTGGATGGAATGGAAATAGCCCAAACTGCAAATGGGTCCAGTGAGAAGGATCGATCCGGCGACTGACCAGTTCACAGGTGGACACACTACTGTTTGATCTACATCCGGCTCCTATCAGGAAAAGAACCCCATTAGACTGAAGTTTAATCACCTATGTTGTTAGATTCCAATATTCACCATTCTGCACCAACATTTTTTATTATTTTTATTTATTTAAGCCAGAGTTTTTTATTTTTAGTTTCTCAAACATAGGCCCTCAAAAAATAGGGTAAGAGGGAGGGAAAAAATGCTTTGGGAGATGAAAATAAAATTTGGTATAAATTTAATTTTACCAGTTTTACTCATTTAACTGGTCATATGCCTGCATACTTCTATATTCACTCTCTATGAAAAAAACTATTATTCAACTTCAAAGTGTAAATTTAATGTTTTTGTTTAAACAGTGGTGCAGGTGGGGTTTTTTTCTAGCCTTCAGGACAGCTGGCGGAAATAAAATAAGTGTGAATTTTCACTTTTAATTTTATTTTAATTTCGCAAAATGTAGGGTCGGCTGGTTCGTGAAACAAATAATAAAAAAAACTGGCCTTAACATCATTTCCTAAAGGCTATGCAAATTAGGTGTCGTCATAAATTTGTCTGAATTTCCATGGCTGCATCTCTCCGAGTAGAGTATCGGTCTAATTGCTGCTTTGAGTCTTTTAGTACTTATTTTTATGCTTATATCCAATTAAGGTTCAAGCACGCTGTCCTGGGCACACAACTCAGCTTCCTGTACTGCCTGTCCAGGACAGAGGTTAGTGTTAGTAGGATACACGAAATCCAATTAACCACACTAATACGGCTACTCTTCCTGCGCTGTCTGTTAGGACTAAGTTTAGCAGCAGCTACTCGTATCGATAAGCCGAAAGATATCTTTTATATGCACTATCCCACAAGAAGACATCACATACCAATGCCTTTGATAAACCAGTTGTGGACCACTGGTCAGTGTGAGTGGTATATACCTACCCACTGAGCCTTGCGAAGCACTAACTCTGGGCTGGAGCCTGTGCTGAGATTAAACATCACAGCTGCAAGTCCGATATGGAATTCCCTCTATCATGTTTCAGTTAAAACGTCTTGTGTGATATGAAAGCGAGATCTAGTTTCATTCGTAATCAATATTTAGAAAATTAGCCCCTCAAATTACGTAGGACTATGCAGTTAACTCTGTTTTTGTTTGATCTTTTATTTGTGCTTATATCCAATAAAGTTTCAAGCACGCTGTCCTGGTCACACAACTCAGCTTCCTGTGCTATATGTCCAGGACAGAGATTAGTGTTTGCGACTCTTTACCTCTTTTTTCGAAGCGTCTTCCACAGTTTTCATCTCTTCATATCTGTATTTTGCATCTCGGAGAGGCTTGACCATAATGTCTTCTATGGCATTAAACAACTAAAAAGGAATAACAGTTTAACATGACTAAAAAATAAAGAATTATTTTTAGGTATATACTGAAAAATATATGTAGTCGCTCAATTGTCCGCGATTGGTAATGCGATCGATCTTTTCCAATCGTTGGTGATCGCACGACCACAAATCGTACGGTGAGCTACCACCAGACTAAAGAGCAATCGCAGAAAGTGACCGCAAATGGAGATCGTAGCAAACATTCTTGATTGGTCGTACCTCGGCCAAATCACTGCCGACCAGAAATCGTGCGACCTGGTGTGACTGAGGCTTAACACACGATCAAATTCAGCTTCAACAATAAATGAAGTCCAACCAAGCAAATGAAAGCATGAACTTGCATTTGTCTCAGTTTTGAACAAGCCAGAACAGGAGGAAGTGGTGGTGCAGGTGGGCCACTTGGTATTGGCATACGATTTTGAAGGAACGTTCTCTCTCTGGTACAGGTAAAGATGTACCCTTGGGCCTTTGTTAAAGAATATTGATATTGTAAACAGAGTCAAGAACATCCTAAGTACATCATACTATACACTACATAAATCATATATATTTAGAAATGATTATAAATGACTTAATTAACAGTTTGAAATGGGGCCTATATTTCCTATTTTGCCCAGACCTATTGCCAGGTCTGCACGGCCCTCGATTTGAACACCGTGATAAAGGACAAATTTAATGAAGTCAGTTTCAGCAGCAGGTTTACTGATGTTTCTCTATCAACGAATACTATGTAACATTAAAATGCTGTAGAACTTACCTTTGCCACAGTTTCAAACATTGGAATGAGGACGAATTTAATGAAGCCTATTTGAGCAGTAGGTTTCGTTACTTTGTCTCTGTCCATAAAGGGAGCAACGGGCAGACCTTCACTCTTTTCCCTGTCTGACTGCAAGCATAAAAAAAAACAAAAAATTAAAAAAGCGGACAATGAAAATATATGATGTGGTGACGGAATAAAGATCATAATATCACGTGGATGATAAGAGAAAGAAAAAAGTAAAGTTTGTTTTATTTAACGACGCCTCTAGAGCACATTGATTTTCATCTTATCATCGGCTATTGGACGTC
>JAULBS010120082.1:0-14257 GCA_032355785.1 Symmetromphalus regularis | reverse complement strand
CCCCCCCCCCCCCCCCCCCATGATACTGATATTTATTATCCACATGGACCATAAAATAAAACGAATCTGTGGAAATCCCAGACGAAGAAGCGCCTCGTCTGCCCCATACTGGCTAAGCTAGAGTTAGTATATAATTTTTATATTAGATAGCATTTTATGAAATTCCTTTAGATATTTTTTTTTTCTTTTTCTGTCCTTTGTTTTGTTTTGAATGTGGTTCAAAACTGGTTTATCAAAGGACGTGGTATGTACTATCCTTTCTTTGGGATAGTGCAAATAAAAATTAACATCCTTTGCTGCTTATCGATAAGAGTTGCCGCATTAGTGTGGCGGCAGCAGGTTTCATCTCTTCAACTAACACTAACCTCTGTCTTGGACAGACAGCACAGGAAGCTGAGTTGTGTTCACATGACAGCGTGCTTGAAACTTAATTGGATAGAAGCACGAAAACAAGTACCACCAACCAATGGACGTGATTTTAAAAAATACGACCAGTATTTATTTCGAGTGCCAGAATACGACGTCTTTTGATACAGGCCCGTAGAAGCTGGGGGCTGGGGAGGCTCAGTCCCTCCTCCCGCCCCTTTTTCGCAATTTTTTAATATGAGTAAAAGTGACTGAGATAATAAGCCGAAAAGACGCCAGAATTTCTATAAAGGGAGTTAATATTTTAAAACAAATTCCTTGTGGGGCGTTGCGCCTGTTAGGCGCGCATAGTTTCACACAACACATTTTATACACCTACCCCCTCTTTTTGGACAAGGATGTGTTCTGTCCCCCCCCCCCCACTTTCAGGAACGGATTTTCGCCCTTGGCCCCACCGCACTTTGAAAATCCGTCCAACGTTACTATGGTATATACAAATATACTATTTCTAATTGTCTTTATCTTTGCTTCTTGGTGCATGTTCGTTTGTAAGTATTTCGTGTTAAGGATGTAATATATATAGACACTGCGTCAAGGTGCTACTAGTCACAGCTGGTGTCGGATACACTTATTACTTTAGCGAAATGACTTTCAAAAGAAGAGGCCCACCCACCTACGTGTTGTCAGCCGATTCGTACTAAGCGAATCGATTGTTTTTCATCGAGTGGTTAAAATACCAGTCGTAAATATGAACACGTGTTTTAAGTGTGTGTTTAGAAAGGGGAGATACTATGCAGGCGCGGATGCAGGATTTCTGATAGGGGTGGGGTGGGGTCCGAATGTGATGGGTGAATAGATCTGGGTGGAAATGGTTAATTTTTACGTCCTTCCACTCGGAATATATATATATATGTATATATTAAAAAGAAATTATCGAAAAAGGGGCGTTCGGACCCCCCTGGACCCCCTGGGTCCGCTACTGCTATGTCAGACATGAGCGTCGATCGGTGGTGGATGGGGGAGTGGGACAAGTCTTCCTCAGTTTTCTTCCCCGGGTGACAAGCTATATAAATGCCCTACCCTAGTGTTTCGTTTAGCAAAAAAAAATAATAATAATAATAATAATATTTTTATAACTTTATTTATTTAGAATGGCAACTAGTCATCCGATTTATCATTGTTTTGTACGAACGTCATTTTTGACGTAATTCAACGTAAGCTTCTTATCGGAAAGAGTAGCCTATGTGGCGGCAGCGAATTTCCTCTAAATAAATATGTCAGAATGACCTTAATTATGATTGACGTCCAATAGCTGATGATAAGATAAAAATCAATGTGCTCTGGAGGCATCGTTAAATAAAACGAACTTTTCTTTCGAAATACCGTAAGGAACAGCCTTCAAATTTTGTTATACATTGAGGCGCGCGGTACATTGTCAACTCCCACTCATCCCCACTCCCACCCCCATTCACACATTTGTAAACCCGGATTGATGCCGAAGATGTCGGTCATTATTCAAGGGATCTTTTATATGGGCTTTTCCGCAGAGATGATAGCACAAAACACGGCCTTTGATAAACCAGTTGTGGACCACTGGTCGGTGTAAGTGATCTACACCTCCTCATTTAGTCTTGCGAAGAACTTACTCTGGGTTAGTTTCTCAAGCCATGAGATCGACGGCCACCACTGCGCCACCTGGTGGTTATCAACCATCCTCACAACGTTAGGAGTAACTCGAGTCCGTGAGACCCCCGACAAATATAGTTCATAAAAACCCGGGTCGAGAAAACATTTTTTTAATTATTGGATGCTTTGCATCATGAGAAGCGTCCAATCACAATTCAGCTTTCAATGCATCGGCCTTCACCTTATCGGTGTAAATAATGAATCATGGAAGAGAGAAGAAAATGAACGGAAGTACAGCGGTTATCAGAAACGTCAGTTTGAAAGGTAATACCAAAAATGCTAAATAATGATAGTTGCCTTCTTTGTCAGGAATTGTTACCAAAGAAGAACAGGCGCTTTATATTCACTGTGAAAAAGCAACCACGAAGTTTTGGGGGTATTTATCACAGGAACACGACAGTTCATCACATACTTATAAAACGAGATATCTGATTGGATAATATTTTAAGCATTATATCACTAAAAATTAGTGCCATGTTATCCATAAGGCTGACTGGGCTGAAGCTGTCAATTTTTTACTGAGGTACTGTTACCATATAGGGACCCGAAGTACCTCAAAGCCTAGGGACCAGTCCATTGTTTAATACGGCACTGTCAAAAGTGTTTTTGTATAGATGGCGCAGTAAACAGCCCGAGTTTTTATGAACTATATTTGTCAGATGTCCCACGGACTCGAGTAACCCCTGAAGTTGTGAGGATGGTTATCAACATGCTGAAGGACATTCATAGTGTGGTTGCACAACGTAATTAAATATGGAGTTAATTTGGCTATTTATGTTTGAAGATATCTATTAATTTTCAGTTGTTTATCACTAATATACCTAAACATGGAAAAATATGACAATTATAAATATTATACGGCAAATTTAATGATTACTTACGCATAATAATATATATAATTTAAAGAGTATTTTTACCGTATATTGTTAACTTGGTCAAGATACTGAGTTCAGTTATATTTATTACAGACTAACCCGTTAATTGAAAATGAGATCGTGCGTATAGAAAATATAACATTATATTATACTGCTTACACCATCAATAATTATCGTGAATGTAATACCAAGACGTACGTCAGCTCTGCGCTCTGGACGAAACTGCTAGCTTCACTAGTTATTACGCTTCATGTAAGAGATAATGAGTATGTTTGGAACCAGTCAAATTGCTATGTAGCGACCGCGAAGTTTAACGTAAAGTTTGTTTTATTTAACGACGCCTCTAGAGCACGCTGATTTTTAACTTATCATCGGCTATTGGACGTCAATCATATGGTCATTCTGAGATAGTTTTAGAGGAAACCCACTGTCGCCACATAGGCTACTCTTTCCGATAAGCAACAAGGGGTCTTTTATATGCGCTTTCCCACAGCCAGGACAACACATACCACCGCCTTTGATAAATCAGTTGTGGACCACTGGTTGGGACGTTGAACACAACAAGGAATGTTGAACCAGTTAAATTATTGCGTAGCGACCTCGAAGGCTGGACTGTCATGAACATAAGAAATGTTTTGAACCATTGAAATTACTTCGTAGGGACCGCGAAGGCTTGCTTGTCTTGAACACAAGGCATGTTTTGAACTAGTGAAATTGCTATGTAGCGACCGAGACGACTTGCTTGTCTTGAACACAAGAAATGTTTTGTACCAGTGAAATTGCTACGTAACGACCGCGAAGGCTAGCTGTCATGAACAAAAGGAATGTTTTGAACCAGAGAAATTGCTATGTGACGACGGCGAAGATATCAGTATTTCAAATCACTGTAAAGGGGTGATCTAGAATATGGATAATTTTATACATTATAGATAATAAATAATATAATAAATATCACAATGGTAAAAAAAATCACAAACTCAAAATAATTAAAAATACTAAATTAAGGCTGATAAATAAAGTTATTATAAAAACCTGTTTAAGAATAATGAACTGTGGGTGGAACCGAAATGATTCCATCAGACCTTCATTAACAAATATATCACTTCTAGCCAGCTCAAGGTGTGGACATTCCACCAAAATATATCGCACTGTCAGTCTACACTGACAGTGCAAACACTGAGGTGGAGGGTCCTTTTCAAAATAGAAATGTGTGCTAAATAAATATGGCTAATAGGGAACGACACACGGTAACTTCATCCCTTCGTGACAGTCTGTAGGAGGACTGCCAATCTCCCAAGACTGGCTTTATGGAATGATCTCTGTGGAAAAAAATGAATATAATTTAAGTTCCTTTGGTACTAATAAGAAAAAATGTAGCAGATTTTCTCCATAGATTATGTGTCAAAATTACCAAATGTTTGTCATTTAATAACCACTGATTAATAAATCAATAATTTTGTTCTAGTGGTTCCATTAAACAAAAACAAAATTCCATTTTTACATCATCGCAATAACTTTTTTTTTAAATAACATGATAGAAATTTCACATAAACGAATGTGATCGAAAATGACTTTGCTATAAAACATTACACAAACTATTAGGAAAATTTCATTAATGTGTTTCGTGTAACATAAATTGATAAAATGTCAACTCCATCACGGCTCAATTAAATCAATCGATTTAACAACTTATAAATCTATTCCAGCCCGACTTAATAACTTAGAAACCTTTTCTCTTACAATTTATGTTCAGCGAACTAAATGTATTAGATATAATTTCCAAGATTATGGAAAAAAAAAAAAATATATATTCATAGAGAATACAAAACAAGATCCTGTAGAATACCGATTATATTACATTTCGTGTGTTTTAAATCACATCAAGAGTGGTTTACGATTTAAAGCACACGAACTGTAATATAATCGGTATCCTATTGGATCGAGTTTAGTAATGTATTTATTACACTTCGTTACAGACTATTTTCTTTAATATCTGAAAACATGGAAGAAAAAAACCGCAGGCATTCAAAGTGTATTTATGTCGATGTACCCCTTCTGATTATAAAAAGTAAAAAAGTAAAGTTTGTTTTATTTAACGAATCCTCAAGAGCACACTCATCTTTATCTTATAATCGGCTATTGGACGTCAAACATATGGTAATTCTGATATATTTATTTAGAGAAAACCCGCTGCTGCCACATAGGCTACTCTTTCCAATAAGCAACAAGGGCTCTTTTATATGCACCGTCCCAAAGACAGGACAGCGCATACCACAGCCTTTGGTGAACCAGTTGTAGATCACTGGTTGGAACGGAAAATATTTCTTATTACAAATATATACAACTAGGTAATGTCATAAAGTTCTTAAAGTGTAGCTTCTTATTAAAAGAAAAAAGACACATATAACAGTTATACATGTATGTATACAGTTACTGTATTTTTACTCCGTTGCTTATTAATTATTTGTCCCAACCAGTGATCCACAACTGGTTTATCAAAGGCCGTGATATGTGCTGTCCTGTCTGTGGGACGGTGCATATAAAAGATCACTTGCTGCTTATCGGAAGGAGTAGCGTACGTGGCGGCAGCGGGTTTCCTCAAAAGACATATGTATGACGTCCAATAGCCGATGATAAGATAAAAATGAATGTGCTCTAGATGCGTCGTTAAATAAAACAAAACTTTACTTTAACTTTGCATTACTGTTTTTTGTTTTGCAGTTACGTGTGAGTTACAGACTGTTCGTTACTGTCAGTTGTGTATACTCATTCAGTTAGTAAAAAAACTGCTCCTCAAAATAATTGTATTTTTAAAATTATAGAAAAACACAAAATGAATGTTTACTAAATATTCGCTCGGCACCGGCTATTAGTGGAAATAAACAAAACTGGATATTATAACAGACTACGCATGCCTCATACGTCAGTGATTTGCTAAATAACTATAAATGGTTATGAACTGTACACGGTTTGACGATCTCGTTTTGGTCGAAATCGCGTGAAATATAAATATTTGAGGTGAAGAAAGCCACTGTAAACACTGAGTTAGTGTGAAATTTGATACCGTGAAAGTTCATAGGCCATGGTTAAGTATATATACAAAGGACACTGCGGGAAATGCATTTGTTACTGGTTGGTTGGTTTGTTGTTTGGTTTGTTGGTTAGTTTGTCAGTTGATTGATTGGTTGGTTGGATGAATGGATGGATGGATGGATGGTTGGTTGGGTGGTTGGATGGTTGTTAGTGTGGTTGGATGGTTGAATGGTTGGATGGTTTGTTGTACTATTTTTCATGCTTATAACCAATTAAGGTTGACGTTTTATTAATCTTTTATAAGCACTATTCCATAGACAGGACAATACAAACCACTTTTATAAACCAGATGTGGACCACTGACCAGTGCAACTCTGCAACATGTGTACACCAACCCATTAAGCCTTGTGAAGTACTAACTCTGTTGGAACCGGTACAAGGGCAAAAAACATCTTGCCTTAACACAGATTTGATCTCCGTACCTACAAGCTGCCGGTACGATAGCGTAAGCACTATACCACCGAGACGGTTACATGTGTTGCTCGACATAACCTTTGACTAATTCGGAAATGACCTGGCTATAGGTTGTAATATCCGACAGCATGCACATGCGCAGTCGAAACTATTTTTAATGATTCAGAATGAATGTATTATTATTCAGATTTGGTTTTAATCTCTAATAGTTTTGTCAGGTATATTTTTTACAGGTAAGCACAGTGTTTACACCCATCTCACCTTACCTCAAGTTACATGTGTTGCTCGACATGACTGTTGACTAATTCAGAAATGACCTGGCTATAGGTTGTAATATCCGGCAGCATGCACATGCGCAGTCGAAACTATTTTTAATGATTCAGAATGAATTATTATTCAGATTTGGTTTTAATCTCTAATAGTTTTGTCAGGTATATTTTTTACAGGTAAGCACACAGTGATTACACCCATCTCACCTTACCGTGAGGATCGTTTATTTCATTTGAAGATTAACTTGACTTGTCTTGATAAAACAATTATTTTCCCACGAGAGTTATGTCCCCATAGCCGTAATAATAACGTTCTTGTATAATGGCTCCAATTACAAATTGAACAGCACCCTAATGACATTTAAAATGTACTGATATATAAATCTATATATGATGGCGTTGCATGCACACTATTCGTTATTATGAAGACTGAATTATCAGTAAATTACCCGATACAGTTTATAATTTCTAACAACGAGTTATCTTCACTTCCTTGTTTACACGTTGACATCTGCTCTTAGCAACCGCCAGAAAACATGACGTTTTCCCATTTATGTATAATAAATAGTTTATTTGAGGCGTTTTGTAAAATTTGATATTTATTTCAACTTTACGTGATGCGTAAAAATTAGTAAAAAATTATATATATATACAGTCAAACCTGTATTAAATAGCCACCTGTGTAAAGGGTCATCTTTATTTTCTCCCAAATCAGCTAATTTAGTGTAATTTAACCTGTATTAAGCAGACACCTCTTTTAAGAGACCGCATTCACTTGGGTATGTCTTGATCTATGATTGGTACTACGTAGTTTAACGACACCCCAGTATGTATCAAACATACTATTTGCTACGCATGGTCTTTAGAGGAAACCCGCTACCGCCATATAGGCTGTTTTTTTTCTGATTAGCAGCAAGAGATCTTTTATATTCTCTTTTCCACAGAAAAGACATGCACTTTGTTAAACCAGTAGTGGACCAATAGTTGTAATGAGAAATATCTCAAATGGGTCCGCGAAAGGGGTTCAGTCTGAGATAATTTATACGCACTTAGCAGAACAGCACAAACCATGTATTTATAATGTTATATATCACTGGGTAAATTTCAAATTTTGTATGAAATATTTTTTAATTTTGAATAAATTATAGCGACCATCATAAAACAGTTCGAATCTCAAACTGACAACATTAAATTAGAAAAATTCTTTTTTTCTTTTTGTTTTTTCTTGATCTATGATTCATAGTTATCCTATTTATAAAATTGCATGTTGGCTTCATAAAATGAGCTATTTTGCCTTCTTTTTTTAAATACCTTAGTCGCTCATCTAGTAATTATCGTCTATCATATTGTATGATATAATCAGTAAATAGCTCCTTGTGATGAGTCAACGTGGAAATTCACATATATTTTGAAATAAATGAGAAAAACTCGTGTTTTGATGCGTCACTCCAGCAGAGAACGGTTGGCAGACAAACCAATAATCTGTGATGAATACTAAATTAACCTGTTTGTTGACCGTGCGCCATTACATCTGTGAAATGAAATACAATGAAGCAATAAAAGTATAATTAGTCCTGGATCAGGATCGTACGGGCTATTAATGGGCTTTATCGAATAACGACTTCAGAAATTCTCTCGTTATCCGATTTTCTAATAAAAAAAAGGTCACATATCATTCTAAAATCTTTTTCGGATTGGGCTAAATATATCTATGAATATATACACAGAAAATTATCTACGTCCATTCAAAAGATTCGAACCATGATTCTGTTTCTGAGAGTACAGCTTTCTAACTACTGAGATAATAGGGAAATTCCTTCTGGCTACTGCCCGTAGGAGCACTTTATTCTAACACTACTATATATAAACACACAAACAACAATAGTTCCAGTGCCGACGCAGCCGTTTAAATATAGGAGGGGGGACAAGACTGAATAGGGGCGCCAACAGTCATTTGAAAGGCGCCTACAACGTAATAAATGTAAAACAGGCAAATTTTAGGGCGCCTATTGTCGTTAAAAAAAAAGGCGCTGTAGATTATTGGGGGAGCAAATGCCTCTTGACCCCCCCCCCCACCGGTAGCGCAGAACATGTTTATAAATAAATAAATAGAAAGTTAAATCCATAACAAAAACATGTACCACCCGTCACAATTTGCCGGTCACTTCCTCTCTCCTTTTCTTTACACAGTTATCTGTCAAACGCTGTAATTACAACAGATATATTTGTGAACTTTTTTGATGGAAGGGTCAGTGTTTATAGATGGAGAACAGTTAATACGCTGGGTGTTCACGAAAAGGTGAACGTTGGAGAACTAGCGTTAGCTGGCTGATTGGCGTATATCGACGCAGAGCTAGTCTAAACATGTATATGATTGACACATATCGATAGAAACATAGTCTGAGTGTTCATTAATATTAAATGGCCGCCATTAAAGATGTTATTAAGGATAAAATCAGAAAGTAATTGGAAGCAAACTGCGGGCTGTAGCCGAACAAAGCGTCTCGTTGCTGCTCCCCGTGAAGAAATGCAATTTCACCACATTGTGCTGACAATGAGAGAGGACAGCCAGAAACAAAGCCTGGGTTAGACAGAGTTAGAGACAGATGAAGAACAGAGGACGACGACGCGGCACTCATGTTTAACATGTCAACAAACACTTGCTGCTAATGGATGCTCAGTTGAATCTGTCGTGCGTGACTCCAGCATACAAATCTAGAAGATAAGAGATACCAGTCTATTAAAAGCTAAATATAATTGAAAATTAGTCTAGAATTATTAGTATAGATGTATTACAACATAACTTCAAGTTCTTTATTGCGTTAAGTTGTAAATTTGTTACCATTCTAACAATGCAAAACGTGTGTGTGTGTGTGCATGGGGGACAGGGGGGCGCCTATATAATCATCTCCCCGCACCCACTTTTTGCTTAGAGAAACTGAAATTTCAGTGAAATTAAAATGCATAAATAATAATCTTTACCAGTATTTCTCTTTATTGTATCAATGTAACACTTTAAACCATGTCTTAGCGCACATATACCGAAGTACACAAGTGGTCTATAATGGTGGAGGGCAGGGGGGTTGGGCAGCGGGATGGTCCCTCCCCCCACTTTTGGACAAGGGTGTTTCCCCCCCCACACACTTTCAGGAACGGATTTTCGCCCTTGCCTGGGTGCCATTTGTGGGCTCAGCGAATGCAAAACTACAATAAATTGTCCTCATAATGCAGATTTTTATAAAAGCATAAAATATACAGATATACACTAGAACATATTTCTGGATATAGAACCCAACTAGAATTTTGAAGGGGTTTGGGGGTTACAATGTTTGAGTCGGTAAGCATAAACATTCATTAAACTGATATTTATATCCAGAAATAATCAGTGTGACCCACTGTACGAACTTTCAAGATATGTTTTTTTTTAAATCAAAACCTGCACTTAGAACAGTTGTTTAATAGGCATTTTTTGCACTCATTGACCTCAAACTTGGCCCTAAGGGTCACTGCTGGTTGGCTTCCACATCCAAAAGTAATCAGAATGACTACATGTATGTTTGTGCAAAGTTTCATTGTTTTATTTAAAAAGGCAACGTATTTTGCTTAGCCTCCTCACTTTGGAGAAGACAGACTGTTTGAAGAAACACTTAATAAAAACGACAAAATAAGCCAATATCAGAGACACGAACTGTCTGCTCAATGAATAATGTATTTATTTCAGAACAATTAATTTCTACAACGACAGTAAAATACGAGAATGAAGGACATGATTATTAGAAGTAAATCCATATAGACTGGGACATAAGAGAAATATTGCTATAAAATGAAAGAGTACTTAGCATTCTGCAGTCAGTCAGTGCATCATAAAACGAGTGTTTAACCTAAATCTTCTGAAACATATAAATTTATACCAGTCTGCATAGATGCAATCGTTGTGTTGCTTGTCAGAAGCGACGTAGCTCCAGTCGAATATTGCCCTTTAATAATCAATAGGACAAAATTGACGATTGGTGAGAAACAAGAACCAGACTCCTTTAGACCTGTTTCTTCTTTGTCATCTGTTCTTTAGGAATAAGTTTCCGCACGAGGTGCAAGTAGTCCTTGGATCAATCCCATGCAGTACACCTTTTCAGTTTACTCCCATTACAAATATCTGACAAAGACTGACAAATGAGTCTGAGATAAAGTGAATATACATATAACGACTTCTTCGCGACATTAAGAAAATCAGTACCATATATGATAGCAACAGATGTCTTCTGTAGATGATGACATGTATTTTATTACGTTTCTCTTTTTGTATACAGTAATTGTTGCTACAATATAAACACAAAGTATACATTAAGGAATTACCGATTACCATGTCCTTAAGAAATCACAGATTACCATGTCCTGGGGAATTACAGATTACTATGTCCTGGGGAATTACAGATTACTATTTCCTGGGTTATTACAGATTACAATGTTTTAGGGAATTACAGATTACCATGTCCTTAGGGAATTACAGATTACCATGTCCTTAGGGAATTACAGATTACCATGTCCTTAGGAAGTCACATATTACCATGTCCTTAGGTAATTACAGATTACCATTTCCTTGGGTAATTACAGATTACCATGTCTTTAGGTAATTACAGATTACCATGTCCTTAGGAAGTCACATATTACCATGTCCTTAGGTAATCACAGATTACCATGTCCTTAGGTAATTACAGATTACCATGTCTTTAGGTAATTACAGATTACCATGTCCTTAGGTAATTACAGATTAACATGTCCTTAGGTAATTACAGATTACCATGTCCTTAGGTAATTACAGATTACCATGTCCTTAGGTAATTACAGATTACCATGTCCTTGGGGAATTACAGATTACCATGTCCTTAGGAAGTCACATATTACCATGTCCTTAGGTAATTACAGATTACCATGTCCTTAGGTAATTACAGATTACCATGTTCTTGGGTAATTACAGATTACCATGTCCTTGGGGAATTACAGATTACCATGTCCTTAGGAAGTCACATACATTTATTTCGTACTGCCATATCCAGAGATTTCTAAACAATCTCTCCCCCACCCACTACAAATTTAAATCTCTTAAAGGCATACTCCTACAGAATTTAAGGGTCCTTGTGCTCTAAATATTAATTACGAATAAAACTTACATGCATTTGTGATATTAGATCTCGGTTTTATATCACGCAAGAAGTTCTTTCTGAACCATGGTTTTGAGAATTCCATGTCGAGTTTATGATTTATTTGTCCATGAGCATAATTCGTTATTATTTTTTAAATATTGATAATAAGCGAGATGCGGTGGTTATGTAAGTAACTGAACGAAGTATTTTATAAACAAATCAAATGTTTATATTTAAAATTAATTTTTTGTTTGGAAATTAATTAGGTCAAATGTCCGTGGGAGTATGTTTTAAGAACGTCAATTTTCAGGCCAAACGTTCGCAAATGGTTCATCAAAGGTCGTGGTTTGTGCTATGCTGTCTGTTGGAGAGTGCATATAAAAGATCCCTTGCTACATTAGTATGGCGGCAGCAGGTTTCGTCTCTCCAACTAACACTAATCTCTGTTCTGGACACACAGCACAGGAAGCGGAGTTGTGTGCCACAGACAGCGTGCTAGAGTCGTAATTGGATACAAGTACAAAAATAAGCATAGCCAACCAATCTCACTTTTAAAATCCTGTATGAGGTCGTTATCTATCTTGACCTGTAAATAAAATTAACAACATGTCTATCAACTATGACAACTGCAATTTCTTCATCTAATTCGTTCATCTTGGGAATAACGAATGTTAATTAGTTATCAAGCTTGGATACTTATAATCTATATTTCTATGAGCATCCGACTCACCCACATGCGAATGCAGGATTTCTGAAAGGGGGTGTCCAAATTTGATGTTTTAATAGGACTCGGGGAAAATGGTTAATTTTCACATCCTTCTATTTGAAAAAAAATATATATATATTTTTTTTTTTTTAATTATAGAAAAGGGGGGTCTGGAACCCCTGCACCTCCTCTGGATCTGCTACTGTCACCCGTTGATATTTTTTACGTTCGGGTTTATATTAATTTTTGCCTTTTTAAATACTAACGCACGCACATCATTTGTTGTAAAACAAAACAAAACATTCGATGGCGGGCGTCCCTATTTAAAACTTCCGCCTATCACACTGATCTGACTACATCGACTTCCATCTCGAGTACAATCCTAAAGCACAGTTAATTTTATTTTATAAATACAAACAGCGCCAGATTTATAATGGGGCAAAGGGGCCATTGGACGGGCTCCCCTGCCAGAGGAGACTCCCGACTAAGGACTTCTTTATTTAAAAAAATGTAATAATTATAGTCCCCTGGGTCCTCCGAGGTCTAAATCCGGTTCTGCTTCAATCCTAAGTGCAATCCCAAAGCACACTGTCAATTTTCTTTTATAAATACAGATTGTGATTTAATGTCCTGATATATCTCTCCATAGTCGTAAATGCACATTGCACAGTTCTTTATTGCCAGTCAGCGAATTCAACACTTTAATAATACATCAGCAATAACGAGAAATATTTACAAACAGTCTATGTATCAGAACACTGCAAAATGTTTATGCATCAATTGTAAAGAGAACTTATATTACAAAGAGTATATGTAACAATGCACTGAACGAGATTTCATGCATTAACAATAAAGAGAAATATTTACAAACAATATATCCACTAGTGCACTGCACAATGTGTAATAAATCAATGATAAAGAGAACTTACAAAGAGTATATGTATCAGTGCAATGCACAATATTCGACGCATCAATGATAAAGAAAAACCTAACAAAGAGTATATGTATCAATGCACTGCACAATATTCGACGCATCAATGATAAAGAGAAGAACTTACAAAGGGTATATGTATCAATGCACTGCACAATATTCGACGCATCAATAATAAAGAAAAAAAGTAACAAAGAGTATATGTATCAGTGCAATGCACAATATTCGACGCATCAATGATAAAGAAAAAAAGAAACAAAGTATATGTATCAAAGCACTGCACAATATTCGACGCATCAATGATAAAGGAAAAAAACTAACAAAGAATATGTGTATCAGTGCAATGCACTATGTTTCATGCATCAAAGATAATGAGATAAACTGCAAGGCGGAAGCAAGAACATTGGGGGGATTAACAGATCTAGTTGTGTGGTAGGTGGGTGCTAACATATCTAGGCACGAATTGTTGAGATTAAAAGTGGATGCGAGGATATGCTTGATTCAGAATTATTGGGTGGGTGTAGAGCTATGGGCCCCACAGGTTCCGCCGTGCTTGATAAACTTACAAAGAATATATGTATCAATGCACTGCATTACGTTTCTTGCAGCAACAATAAAGAGACAAACTTAAAAACAGCATATCCAATAGCGCACTACTCAGTAAAAAGTAAAATTTGTTTTATTTAACGACGTCTCTAAAGCATATTGATTTTTATCTTATCATCGGCTATTGGACGTCAATCATATGGTCATTCTGACATATGTATTTAGAGGAA
>JAULBS010120071.1:0-14257 GCA_032355785.1 Symmetromphalus regularis | reverse complement strand
AGGACAAAAAACTAGAAAACAATAATCTATGCTGGACTCTGTTTTAATTCAATTATAAAACTAAACACTAAATTAATCCAATATGTGTAAGTTTTTTCTATTATAGATGATAATTACCAGGCTTAAAATAACAGTAAACATAAACTAAATTCAACATCAGATTAGATATTTAGTCCACTAAGGACAAAAAACTAGAAAACAATAATCTATGCTGGACTCTGTTTTAATTCAATTATAAAACTAAACACTAAATTAATTGCCAAACTGAACTAAGCTCAATAAACTAAAGTCTGCAAATTATGAAATTAATGTAGACTAGAAATTAATATGAAAAATATGACACATTAATCCAGAAATTAACTAATATATTTTATTTAAAATTTTACTAACAACATGATCAACCCATAGCCGGCACAGCTGGGAGGGGGGACAAGGCTGGGAGGGGGGGACAAGGCTGGGAGGGGGGACAAGGCTGGCATTTGCCCATCCCCAATAATCTGTGGCACCCTTTTTTGTGACTATATTTACATTTATTACATTGTAAGCATCCTTCAAATGACACCCCTATTCAGTCTTGCAACCCCCTCCTCGGCCATTTAAATGGATGTGCTGGTACTGCCAAGCAAGACATTTCACCGTAATAAATACACCCATATCACAGTGCATTAATTTCATGATTTATGGTAATTTATTACATCGTTTCATAAAAATCAAGTATCTACATGTAACAACAGACAGAAAATAATAATAATGAAGAATAATGAGATGAAAGACTGAGAGAATATCTACATAAAGCAAAGTCTGTTAACCATGCATACAGCATAAATAAAGGTATACAGATATAGGTCTAGGAATATTGTACATTGAGATTAATGTTAATTACCACTGATGACGCCTGAAAAATATAATATATTAATTGTCAATAATAAATCTATTATAATTCACAGTTGTCAACATTTCACTCTTTGTACAAAGCTTACTCATTTTCAAACAGCGCAACTTGCAAAAATTAGATTGCTTAAATGTTTATTTCACATTTCTATGTGGGTCTTATGCTCCCTCCCCAAAACAGTACGTAAAACCAGGGACGGCACAGTGTGAAAAATAGTGGTACGGCTCAATGTTGCCGAAGGCAACCAAGCCGAGCATCCGAAGAACTGTTACTTATGCAGATGTAAAAAATAACAGAAAAAAGTCTTCAAAAAGTGGTACCGTCTGCACCGCCCCTGAACACTGTAAATGTTGACATTTGTGAACATGACTTTGTCAAATATGTAAGTGTTACAGTATATATTCCTGTGCACTATAAACTCATGCAATAGATAGCATGTGAAAATAATGTCTATACAGTTGTCTCTATATGTTTTCATGTAATAATTTAAAATAATAAAACTGTCATAAATATGTACCATTATTTTTTTAGTTAATAAGTAATGGCAAAGAAAATCAAATAGCTATAAAAGACACAAAAAAATAATAATAAATAAGCTTTCACACATTCTATAGCTTTGTTAAAAACAAAAATCCTCATTTAGATGTCACTAATTTTCTTCAGGAATCATTCCCTCTTCTTTTTTTTTATAACATGAGGCAGAGAGCCTCTGTGATCCAACTGTAAGATATCGGACTCTCAAGCTGAACACAGTGGTTCAAAATCCACCACAATTAATGCAAAACACACAGCATGTGCTCCAAACAACAATGCTTGTAATATTCTCTGTATATTCAAATATAAAAATTATTCTTGCAAGCAAGAAATCCTTAACCATAAGCAAGTCAAAAAACAAAAACAAAAAGAATTAATTCAAAATAGCCCATAGCAAGCATTCCAATCAAAATCATTGTAATGTTCTCTCTATGTTGAGATATGTATTCATTCTTATAAACAAGCAAAAAAATCCTTCAACCCTTTGTGGCAAGTCAAAAAAAAAAAAAAAAAAAAAATCATCCTGAAATTACTGAAAAAACAAACAGCAAGCACTTAAAACAAAATCAGTGTAATAAATACTTTCATTAATATGCATGCACTTAAATCCAAATCAGTGTAATAAATAGTTTAATATTGAGATATCTTACCTCATTCCTGGCCACAACCTGCATCTTCTCAATGATCTCTGCTTTCTCATCAGACGGGAAGATATTGGGAACGTCTCCTGTGTTCAGAATCATACTGATGTCCTCCATGAACGACTCATCCTTTATCTGGTTGTCAGAGAACAGGAACACAGTGGGCTTACCCTCAGTCCCTGCCTTGACAAGCAGCTACAGATAAATAATAACATTTACATGTAGGATATTTTTTATTATGTATATTACTTTATCTGGTTGTCAAAGAATAAGAACACAGTGGGCTTACCCTCAGTCCCTGCCTTGACAAGCAGCGGGAGATACATAATAAATTACATGAATTACTTTATCTGGTTGTCTGAGAACCAGAACATGGTGGGCTTACCCTCAGTACCTGCCTTGACAAGCCGCGGTAGATAAATAATAACATTTACAAAAAAGACCTACCCCTCCATTACCAAAAGAAAATTACAAACGCAAATAAAACCTTACTTTCTTCAAATCTTCTCGCCATTCATTGGTTCCATAGTTTTTGGTAATCTCTATCTGGTATAATTCATAGTCGGCCATAAACGTGGCAAGCTTTGCTGCACTTTGACGTCCAGACCCACCAATACCTGGAAAACATTGCAAAATAGGTTCCATATCTCATATATTCTTCTGCAACAATTGTCTAATTTTGCCAGACAGAAAAGGATTGGTTTTTTAATGACTCTCCAGCACATTGTTTATTCAGTGGCTATTAGGTGTCACACATGTGGTGTTTTGTTACACATGGTCTTATGAGGAAACTCGCTACTGCCACATAGGCTACTCTTTTTGATTAAGGATCTTTTATATACACTTACCCACAATCAGGACAGCACATATCACAACCTTTGATGAACCATTTGTGGATTACTGGTCAGAGCAAGTGACATACACCTACCCACTGAGCCTTGCATTGGGTTGGAGTTAGTATGGAGATTAAAAATCCCATGCTTCGACTGAGATTTGAACCACCCACCCACCTACCAGCCATGAATCCAACAGTTTAACCATTGTTCCACTGGCACTGAGAGTTCTGGCAGAACAAACCACAAATATTAATTATGAATCTATGATAATATTATGAACTCATGAATGAAATGATATATTACATGAATTTTCAAAGTTTTGTAAATCCTCCCATGTCCCAACCATCCCTCAGTAATAACTGATGAAAAATCTCGTATGAATCAAACAACCAAACCAAAACAGATCTTGTCATGCACAGAAATCTGAAGTATATATTGTACAGATTCAGCAGCATAGCCAGGAAATTTTATAGGAGGGGGGTGTTTTTCTCATAAAATAAATCTAATGTTATGATAAGGTCAAGTCTGCACAGTGGCTCTGACAGACTGACATGGGTGATAGCGTCCTGTAAATGTTTTTTAAAGAAGCATAGATGATGGTTAGTATATAGGTCTATAGACATATTTTAAGTTTGTAGTGATGTTTTAGTAAAACCAAACCCTTGGAACTCCCAATCATTTAAGGGTATGTATCCCTCCCCATAGTACACAAATGAGATCATATGAACATGTTGGTTATATCCAATTAAGGTTCAAGCATGCTGTCCTGGGCACACATCTCAATTTTCTGTGCTGCCTGCCCAGGACAGAGGTTAGTGTTAGTTGGACATATGAAACCTGCTGCCACCAGACTAATGTGGCAATTCTTACTAAGCATCAAGGGATCTTTTATATTGACTATCCCTCAGACAGAATAGCACATACAATGGCCTTTGATAAACCAAAGTAAAGTTTGTTTTATTTAACGACGCATCTAGAGCACATTGAATTTTATCTTATTCAGTACCATGCTCTTCAGAGATAATTGACAAAGTTTGTTTTATTTAACGACGCATCTAGAGCGCATTGATTTTTATCTTATCATCGGTTATTGGATGTCAATCATACGGTCATTCTGACGTATGTATTTAGAGAAAACCTGCTGCCGCCACATAGGCTACTCTTTCCCATAAGCAGCAAAGGGTCTTTTATACGCACTGTCCCAAAGACAGGACAGCACATAACATGGCCTTTGATGAACCAGTTGTGTAAATAAACCAACTTTGGACCACTGGTCAGTGTAAGCAGTATACACCTACCTACTGAGCCTTGCAGAGCACTCACTCTGGGTTAGAGTAAGTACTGAGATTAAACATTCCATCACCGAGATGTGATCCCAGTCCCTACCAGGTGAAAGTCTGATAACTTAACCTCTACACCACCAGGGCTAGTGAACTCATTGATTTAACAAGCTGGGCAATATTAATTTTTTTTTACTTTCGCAGTTATAAAATAAAATTAAAAAATTTGCACTCCCAAAGGTAGTTAAAAAAATAAAATTGATTTACAACTAAAAATCATGGCTATGCTTGTGTCTGTACTAGTAAAAGATTAAATGCATAGATGAATAATAGAGAAAGAAAAAGCCCTAAAAGATTGAGGGTGATATTTACCAACAAGAAGAGCATGTCCGTTGTCCTGCAGCAGAACGCGACTAACTCGAGAGATGTGCTCAATGGCAAACTTAAACATAACCAGGTGCATTGGGGCCTTGCTCATCGTGTTGTACTCATCAAGATAGCTGGCAAGGCAAACACAAACACAGATTGAAGTAAACATAAAACAGAACATCATGCAACAAAGGTTATTCATGACAGTTACGTCCCTTTGGCCGCCATATTGGATATGGGTAAAACAAATTCAATAAGAGCAAAATTAAGACATTTTATGTTCCTCATTTTTTTTTTTAAACTAATATACCACTTATATATCATATTATATTTCAAAGATATATTCAACGCAGACAAACTGTCTTTATAGCTCAGTTACAGGAATGAAAGTGTCTTTTAAATTATTTACCTCTAACCTAGATGATCATTATAATTTGATATTAATAAATCATCTGCATGTCAGGAATAGAAATTAATGTTTTCCCCTTGCTCCTCGTGAGTAGAAACCATTAGGGATGAGTGGTATTTAAATTACACTAGTCCCATGGGCAAGTAATTATTTTGTTCACAAAACCCTCACTAAATTTCATTTATTATTGATGTAGTAGTAGATTACACAATCTATAATCAGCTATACTATCCAGGTTATGGATGTTCTTTATATAATTCCCCCCTCAACCCCCCCCCCCCAAAAAAAAACCTGTCTTCTTAAGATCGGCCACAAATGTTACTTTATCTGTCAATTACAATTTTTGAACTAATGACCATCAAATTTTCATGGGGTCTAGTCATTTTCTGGACTACTTGTCCTCAAAGTGAGCTGAAATATTTCTTAATTTCCTCCCCTGAATGTGTGATTAAAAATATTAGCTATAAAAATCACACGTAAAATTTGCCATTTTTTTAAAATGATTTCATAAATAACCTCTATAGCAGAAAATAGAAAACATGAGATTTTGTAATGTGTGAATTCAGTAATAAAGTTATTAAGATCAGATAGTTTGATAATAAAAGAGAAAAGTAATGTAAAAACCAGAAGCATCAAACCTTGTCATGAGCAAAATAAACAATAAGGTTAGTTTCCATATTTCAGAAATATTTATACTTACCAGACATAGCACAACTATTATTTTATTATTCATATTATACTGTTCAAAATAAGCAGGGGATATTAAAACATAATTTAAGATAATAAGAACATTGAAGTATTTATAGTAATACATGTAATAGTGAGTGGTAGAACAGAAACAATGACGTGTGAAGCTCTCAAAATGTAAGACAGCAATCATCAATGTCACTGTAAAATGCTATATAACCGGTTTATGACAGCATTGTACCGTCATCACAAATATATATTAAGAAAAAAACTTATTTTCTTGAAATTGCCATTGCAAAATGATTCAATGTCAGGAATTATATGCCTTTGTAAATCTGTCTGAATCTAATGGCTTGTGATGATGAAATTGTCCTGGAATGTTTATGCCAGTATGTTAGAACAAAATGGGTAGCAAGGACAGAGCTTGTGAAATTAATGTTTACCATGTGTAATTCATATAAAACGTAATATGGTATGATAATGAGATGGGTGGAGCCAACAATAATTATGTGATGTGTCAATCATGAAGATATAGACAGAACATGGTGAAAAGCCCGGTGTTATTTATACAACATGTAAAAACATTATGATAATGAGTTGAGATGAGACAACAATAATCATATGATACTATATGTCTGTCAACAAGCTAGAGATGAAATATGGTGAAAAGCTGTGTTCCTGTAATTTACTTAAAAATATCTTTTTGACATTAAATTTAGATGTTCTGGGAAAATGTTTATAAAATTCCAAAACTCCTAACTAAAATATATTATCAACTCAAATATCAATCAATGGTAACCTGCATATCTTGACAATATTTTGTAATTCCAAAAACAAACATATTTCAAATCAACATACAAAAACATTTATTAATATTTAATCACTCTAATTAAAAATGACAAAACATTTTAAACACACCACTAACATAAGCATATGTATAGATTCAACATTTTGGAATTTTACCAATTTTTCTTTACACCTCACCTTTTCAAAAACTAAAATACAAGTAACACTGGTTCTAGGCCCAAAGCTTATCTAACTTTAAAATCTGTCATCAAGATTTCAAACTTAAAATGTAGACATTAACCTTTTATAAGTGCAAGCCTAGTTAGGAATAACTTAAAAAAAAAAAAATTGGATTACAGAAAATAAAATTCCCAAGGAGTAAGATGAAATAATAAAATAAAAAAAATATTAGTTATAACCTGTTTAAAACTTGCAGAAATCTGGAGACTGATTCCATTTCCAGACATAAGGAGTATGTATTGATTACCTTAGAGCTGACTTCCTTCTAACTACATAGGTTTTTGGAGGAATAATATTGGACAAAATATCTAAATTCCCAATGTATGTTTCTTTTATTTTTTCATTTTCTCTTGCAAATATTGGTTCTAAACTTGCTGTTGGAAAAATGTTAATAAATCAGTTCAAAATGAATTTTATTTTAATTTTATTTTTTCCAAAATACAAGTTGGTGAATCTTTTTAATCCAAAACTATTAAATGTTTTGTATTATTTGCATTATCTCTGAATGTTATAATATATGGATCTAACAATGAAGATAAATCTTTCCAATAATTAGCTAGACATAAATAATTTCTAAAGCTGTTAATTTATAATGTTTGATAAACACACTAAAAAGATTTTAAAAAGATTAAACATTTAAGTGAAATTCAATGACATGCACAAATATGACTTCATGAACAAAAATGTCTTCAAATATAAAAGTGATTCCATAACAAATGTATATTCATTTACAAATGTGACTTCATGAATGTAATTTCATAAACAAATGTGGCTTCACGAACAATGTTACTGTGAACAATGCATCTTCATGAATATGACTTCACGAACAAATGTGACTTATTGAAAAAATACAACATAAACAAATGTGATTTTTTTTTACGTACATGTATGTGATTTTACAGAACAAAATGTTTTTACTTACTATTCAACCATATAATTGTAACGTCTAATAAGTGTAATTCAAAAAAAATTATAAAATAAAAATGAGAATTAAAAAAATATACAGTGTAAATTATCAAAAATGCTTTCATTCCAAGAATATCATCTTGATCTACTACTCATACTTACAGCTCAACCATATAATTGTAACGTCTAATAAGTGTTATTTAAAAAACAAAATAAATATGTGAATTTTTAAAATATAAAATATTGTGTAAATTATTAAAAATGCTTTGATTTCAAGAATGTTATCTTCGTCTAATACTTACAGCTCAACCATAAAATTGTAACGACTAAAATGTATTTGTTGTTATTCAAAAATTCCAGAAACAAAAGCTATCAAACAATACATATTTCTTTTGTGGGTGTTCTTGTTCTTAGGGAGAAAACACGTTAATATAGTAAATAAACATTAAATGAGAAATTAATAGCATACAGTTGGTCAAACTATTAACAACAATTACAGCATAAATGTTTATGTACCAAATAATATTTACAACTAATTATATCTATTTTTAAAACAGGACAAACAAAACAGATTTTTGTCAATAAATAAGTACATTTATTAGCCTCCAAGTATTTTATAAAAATATCAAACTCCACACTAGTACGTACAGAATAATGACAGCATGCTTCCTTCCCTATCTGTTCTTTTAAATTAGAACACAAACAATCATCAAAACTATATATTTTCTGACAAATATTACATCTTTAGACCAAAGGTAGTTAATAAATGAAATACCATACTTGTTTCAATATACTTCCATTGTTGCAAGATAAACAGCATCACACTGGAACTTGTTTAGTAATCTCTGTAATATTATAACCTGAAATGTTTTAAAATCATATTCTCTTCTACTAACATATGAGGAATGCCACATGATATAAATGCAAGGCGTGGATCCAGAATTTCTGAAAGGGGGTGGGTCCAAATGTATATGATGAATAGGACTAGGGAAAAATGGTCCTTCCACTCTGAATATATATATATATAAAAAAATATTCTAGAAAAGGAGGGGTCTTGACCTACTGGACCCCTCTCTGGATCTGCTTCTACCATGGAATAAATAAGACAACTTACGTCCTCTTGGGGGGGGGGGGGCGGCGCCCCCCCCCCCCCCCCCCCAAAAAAAAAGAAGAGTTAAGCAAACTGATAATGAGAAGAAAGCCACTTACTGTTCCATCATGTTCGTGAGTTCCTTGAGATCAGTAACCTCATCATAGACCTTATTGTCTGGATTCATATAGTCACCAAAAAACAAACTTCGTATATGGTCATCCTCAATTGTGCCGCTCTTCGATAAGTGACCGAGAATCTTGTCAAGATTTTGTTTAAAATGAGCCTGACACATTTCTCTAACTATGCCACAAAATGTTACTCTGAAATTTAAGAAATATATAAACATTTCACAGAGACAAATCATTTTTCCAACATTTACAACAAAATAATTCATTATGAAGATTATGAAGTTGTTCTTTGTCAAATACACTTCCTATGCAGATAAACATATGATGTCCTTGGTGTATAAGAGAGCTTCCTGTGCTGTTTGTCTAGGTCAGTGGCTCCCAAACTTTTTTGGTTACTAATAGCATGAGAGAGGAAAACTATGCTGCAGATAGATTAGATTTTAATCCCACCCCCAACCTCCACAGCACAAAACATTAAATCAGTTATTAAAGGTATGTGCTATGTAGTACCAAACAATATGATTACTAGTCTAGTCAAACTATGATTTGTAGGTTTGTAGATCCCTGAGGATGACATCAATTTTTTTAAGGGTGTGGGATAGAGGTATCCATAGAATGGGTCTAAGAAATGATCCTAGCCCCTTCTTATCCCTATTTATGTGAAAGATAAGCAGTGAAAACATAGGTATAGACACCAGATAAAGGCTCCTACTTTGAAAATTGACCAAATTATGGCCATTTTGTGTACTTCAACTTGACCTCGTTGGAAAATTGACCTTCTGCGTTTCACCTCAAATTTGAACATGTTCCAGACCTAGGATTGGTGGGATTTTTTATACATCATTTCCAAGACATACATGTAAATACATAAAGAAAAAGGTTTATCATTACTATTGCAATTATTTGCTCTAGTTTGACTGGACTATACTCGTTTTATATAGATCGTTTTATATGCTGGTTCATCAGATGTAGATCTAACATTAAAATAAAACACACCTGTCCTGTTCATCTATAAGCCGGTCGTAGAAAACCCGGTAAACTTCATGAATCCACAGTCTCATCAGTTTATCTGCGTCCTCCATGTGTGATGGTGGAACCAGCAGCACGCCGCGGATAACGCGGGAGAAGTCACGCAGATTGAACACGTAGTGACTCTTGGTGGGTGTCGGTAGAAAGTTCACAATGGCTTCCTTGTATACACCCATAGTGGCTGCCACTAGCAGCTGAAATAGAAAAAATATTTTAACATTTAGATCATGGGCTTATAAAGGGATAGATGTAACAAAATCTATGATAAAAAAAATTACCATTTGAAAATAAGAAATAAAACATTAATGGTAGATCCAGGAGTACTACTAGCACATGTTCAGCTATTATCATCCTTCTTTCATTCATTTGAATAGTCAGGCACACATTGGTAACATGAACACTGCCTTGGCAATAGACACTTTGAATCACCTCTGTAGATTTAGAAATGGAATTTAAACTTGCAGTACATTTTATTTTTGGTGAATTTATGTCATGAAATGAAAGTAATTGAATTTCAGTTTAAAGCCTTTGTGGAAGGAAACTTAAATATTAATTGTTCTGTACAAATGTGGATGTTAGTTCGCCAAATTTTACTCACCTTTTCATATCTAAGAAATGATAATTCAAAATTATCCAACCTTCAAATACTGCGACCATATCTATTGAATGTAAACCATCTTTGCAGTTCTTTAAAATAATATTTAAAAACAAATCCACTTTTCAACCATTTCTGAAGAAAAGGTCCTTCAAAATTAATAAACCTTTCCATTTCTAGAAATGATTTTGAAAAATTAAAAACACTTTTCCATTGCCAGGAAATAATCTTCCAAATTAACAAACCTTTCCATTTCTAGAAATGTTTATGAGAAATAAAAAATATAAAATTTCCATTTCTAGAAAATAAGTAATCAAAATCTAACAATGTTCCCATTTGAAATAATCAAAATGTAACTCACCTTGCCATTTCTGGGAAACGATCCTTCATACCCATGTGAGAAGTGCCAGTCAGTAATGGTGGTGAATATCCGGGTCATGGTGTTGTCATCAAACTCATCGATAGAGACGATGTTCAGATGGCGGGAGAACCTTCCTGAGATATCATTACGACCGCCACCTGGTGGACCCATAGCAGACACAAACAGCTGAAGAGAAAAAAAGAGAGTCAAACCAACTGTGTTTTATTTTACCAAAAAAAACCCATAATTTCTAAATAGAAAAAATACTATATTCCCTGTGTCAGCTATAGTTCTTTTTCTCTTATGAACTATTTAGATGTCACATTTAATTTTATTGAAATCACATTTTCATGGATATAACTAATCTGAGTTTCATTGACTAACAAATGATAATCTCTAAGAAATGGACCTCAACAGAAAATCATAAAACAAACCATAAAACTTTAAGTCACTACCACCATCAAAACAAATCTACTAAATCTTGGCTTCCACATTTATAAATAAACAAGAAAAATAATGACCTATTAAAAAATATGCTATGGACTAATACAATCAACATTTAATCAGTAAACATGTTAAAGACATAAACCATTACAGAGGTGGATCCAGAATATCCATTTGGGATGCCCTTAAAGAATAAGTTAAAAAATATTTTAAAAAATTATAATTTAAAGTTGCAAAATTTATAAGGGTGGGGCCTGTCCCCTGGGGTTCCCACCTTGATCTGCCACTGAATTAGCAAGTGTTGCCTGATTATAAATATTTGGTGTAGAAGATCTTTTGAAGATATTATTATTATTTTTTTGAAGATGTCTTAATAATAAAATAAATACCATACTTGGCTAACTTTCTCAATTTCAATACAGGCAAAACAAAATATTTCAAATATTTTTTTACATACCACGTCGACAAGGAAAAGCTTTGATGTATCTTTTCTGTCATACCAGTGGCCATGGTCAAGCCACTGTCTCAATAACTCTATAGGAGGCTGAGCTCCATATTTCTCCTTGGCTGGCATGTTCAAGTCATCCACAAACACAACAGACTTCTTTCCCATCGGAGGACCAAACAATCCTTTACGACGTCTGAAAACAAAACAGAAAAAACAGCCTCTTCAGTTATAACCAAACGTCACTGATGCTATCTCTGAAATTTAGCTAAACCTGTCTAAAGCAGCCACACAAGAGAGTAACAAAACAGGTGGCTTCTTAAGATATTTTGTGCTGTATTGTTGAGTTTGGAGTAGATATAGGCATGGCTGTGCAAAGCTGGTCATGGGGTCGGGCCAGATTGGAAATATAGGCCCACTACTTCAAACTGCTCACCAAGTATTTTTGTAATCAGTGCTAAATACCAGGGGTGGTAGGGCCCATCAGGAAAAATCATAGGTCCCTGCCAACTGGCACACCTGACTCCTCCTCTGTCCAGCCTGGATATAGGTGACCCTTTAAGACACATGTCTACTTAATACATGTTATTTTGTGTTATATAGCTGATTTAGGAAAAAATAAAGACAACCCTTTAAGACATGTGGCTGTTTAATACAGGTGATGTTGTTTTACATTAGCTGATTCAGGACAAAATAAATGTGATCCTTTTAGACAGATTGCTGCATGGACAAGTTTGACTGTAGATTATTTTTCAAAGTACATTTTGAATTATAATTAATTACAAATACCACATAAACAAACTAGATGCAAGAAAATGTAGCATTTAATTTTAATGGTAAAAAACAGTGTGTAACAGCCAAATATTTGTTACATAGTTAACATGTTTAAAACTGATATAACAAAAAACGATGCCCACCTGTCGAGCTTGGACATGACGATATCTTGTGTCTGGTTGGCTGATGTCCTGGCTGAAAAGTTGATGCAGTTGGGAATGTATCTGGAAGAACAAGATAACAGAAACCCATAACAACAAAATCCAAATTCACTGACTAACAGGCTACAAAAAGTTATACGTATTTGATATAAGCATGCCAAACAAATGGGTGTTTGATGAAAAATAAATCACTATGTTAATATCTTTAGACTGAAAAACAAAGTGTTTAACTTACATGTCTTTGGGCAGGCCTAGCAGATGGTTGTTGGTAATGGCAGACTTGCCGGTTCCTGTGGGACCAACAAACAGCATGGATATCTCATGCGAGAGATAGAGGTGGAGGAAGTACGTCTGACGTGCCGTCTCTTTAGTTGGAATGATCAGCTCGGACACCTTAACATAATAAATATTCTTAATAAGTTTTCCCACTCTCAGCTGTCAATGCATAATCATAAAAAAATGTAAAGAAATACAATATAATTATACAGTAGAGGCGTTGGAACAAAATTCATATGGGGGGAAGGTGGGGGGTAGGGTATCTGCTCCCATTTCTGAACATCAGAATTTGCCGGTGACAAATAGGTTCATGACATCACTTTTCCTATTCAATAATATCAATATAAAATACACAAAGTGATGTAATGAAATGTGATACATGTAGTATATCAGAGGTGCAGAAAGTACTCGCCTGCTCACCAAATGCAAGTAAAAATTATGACAGACGAGTTAAAAAATGCAACTACCAGTCGACGGGCAATCTGTATTTTAACGAAGGATAAACCTTTTGTTGTTGAAACCTCAATATTCAAACTGTAAAGCATAAAATCTCACAAAACGCCAGATAATCATACATTTGCTCTGTTGTTAAAAAATTATATATTGTTCTATAGGCTGGCGAACTAGTAGAAATTCTTGTATCACAGGCAGTAAAATTTAGTTGGTTCTGGTCTGGCCAGCTAATGAAACATTCTCCACTTCTGCATCCCTGTTATTGTTATCATGCAGAATTTGTTTGATTTTAAACTGATAATACCAACTCAAATAATGCCTTTAGTACAGAAGCTAACAAGTTTCAAGAATTTACCATATAATGTTTATTAATAAATCTAATTTTCCACAAAAAAAAAAACCCATAAATAAAATCATAAATTTATAAAATTAAGGTGATATCACCAAAATAATTTTAAAATCCTCTCTGATTTATAATAGAACTATTTAAATCAATGGATTTTAAAATCTGTAACATTCAAATTGTACAATACACAATTTTCTCGTTTATCTATATATTCATTAGTGATCATCAAAATACAAACAACAGACTATAAACATTGATACCAGTTTAACATACAGTTAACTTCTTGTGATACCAGTTTAACATTGAGTGAACTTCATGTGATACCAGTTTAACATACAGTTAACTTCATGTGATACCAGTTTAACATACAGTTAACTTCATGTGTTACTAGTTTAACATCGAGTGAATTCTTGTGATACCAGTTTAACATAAAGTTAACTTCATGTGATACCAGTTTAACATCGAGTATACTTCATGTGATACCAGTTTAACATCGAGTGAACTTCATGTGATACCAGTTTAACATACAGTTAACTTCATGTGATACCAGTTTAACATACAGTTAACTTCAT
>JAULBS010120060.1:0-14257 GCA_032355785.1 Symmetromphalus regularis | reverse complement strand
CTAAATGGGTCAATTCGTTAACAGATTTTCATAGAAATTTGATGTCCTTATAATAAGGAATTAATACAATAAATACCAATAATTATATATAATGATGAGATAATTCTTAAAGCAAATTCATTTGTCTTTACAACTGTGGTTTAATGAGTCTGAAAGGGTTAAATATGAGTATCATTATGACGGTAGTGTTAACTTTAATAAATTCAGTGTGGTATACCGGGTATAATGGTACCAAAAACGTCAAAAATGTGGGTTTCCAGGTTCTTGCACGCCGTCTTCATATAATCTATCTACATGTATGTTAGAAGATATAAATGTTAGGAGTTATAATTTTTGCTATTTTTATTTTTATAAATATATATAACCAATCTATTTTGGAAGATATGAATGTTAGAAGTTATAATTTGTGCTTGCTGGGAGATGAAGAAATGTGGAATCTGCAATAGATCATGCATGGTGAAGTTTGGCGCGGGTACACTGAGTGCAGCGAGAAGCGCGGGTCTGCCTGTCAGTGTAGCAGATGTGTACATCAAATGCTGCAAGCCGCGAGTGAGACATAGAATAAATACATCTTGTCAGGATCCATCACATGCAGCCTTTTACTCGTGTTTTCTTTGGCGTAGTGCTTTACAAAACAATAGCACAACCTGCAGTTAAACCAACAGTGTACTCTGCCACAATAACCAGCAAATGAGTTACAGAACTCGTGCATTCCACGAGAAACGGAACACACCACGCTTTTAAAACTAAACAGATACAATGTGAGAAGTAAGAGGTATGTCTACAGAAAATAAATACAAGTTTTCTTTAGGAAAAATAATTTATTAAGAGAGACCTAAGGTGATTATATAATCTGTTTGCCATTCCTTATGTCTGTCAGAACAAATAATAACAGGATGGGGGTGGAGGTTACTGCGTAATACTTTATAAATCATCACCAATCTCTTTATTATCGTAAATTATTTATTAAAAAGCAGCCATTGAAATTTAGACATATTTATGACAACACCTTATTTCTAAATCGTTTCACTATAAACAGGATGTCTGAAAATTATCTGTACAACTTCATCTTTGAATGAAGTTTATGGTCGCACATGTAGGATTATTAAGAAAGATTTTTTTAGAATATGTTGTTTCCAAAGTTTCTTTTACGAAAGTAACAATGTTACAAACATTCTCTATAAAATGGCATAACAAGGGAATTTTTACACTTTGTGATTAACTATTAATAACAGACAGAAGTGGTACAGGTAATTCTCGGATACCCTGTACACTGCAATGGCAATTTCATGAAAATAAGCATATTTTCATTACAATGATAATGTAAACCAATTATATGGCAGTTTTTACAGTTGCATTCTCTACTGCAAAGTATATTTTTATTTAACGACCCCATTAGAGCTCCCTACTGCAAATACCCATTTTTAGTGCTGAAACATTATAAATTATGTGGCAAAAGGTTTATTCTGGAGGCTATCATATACTTTCTACACAAACACGCTGAATAAAGCAATAACTCTTGCATAAAAGGAGGCAGATTCTATGACCATACCAAATAAAGCTATTAAAGTAAACATAATATCAGTTTCATTTTCCACAAAAATGAATTTTTACTTTTTACTTTTTTTTTTTTACAAAAGATCATCAAGTTTACTTTATAATTACCAGCATACCTACTAAAATCTATCTAGCGTGATAACTTAGCAACGAGCGAGCCCATCAGCAAACACCAAAGGCAATACTGTTTGTAGACCGACATCCACAAAAAGATCCACACAAAACGATCAAACAATGGCTGTTGATTTAAAATCACAACAAAAAAAAAAGCGTTGGAACTCTCTTTCGTGTTAGAAAGGGTGTAACAGACGAGCTGCTTTATTCACGGCAATCTTGTATTTAATAACGAGAAAAGCACGAACTGAAAATGTGGAGTGTTAAAGAAAACGTGCTCTTGTTTGGAGAGTTTGGCCCAGGTGCACACAGAGGGAACACGAGAGCTTGACCCGAGATCTGGCAGTGGTGGCTTGACGAGAAGAATTAACTACGTCTATATACCTGCAGGCTAAGCTAAACGGCTCACAACTCTTGCCCAATAAATCACCCAACACAATAATGCACAACTATTTTGATAGCCAGCTTTTTATACAATAGTTAATCGGAATGCAGTGTCTTACAATGGCTTAGGTTAATACATGCTATTACTGCACACAGTGTCAACACCAGCAGGTCAGTCTTATACACAAATCTGTCTCTTATTGAACTGGAATTTAGTAATGCTCTCTTAATTTCACTTCTAACAAAAGCAAATACTGCTGTGCCTTTTTTCCCCGCTTGCCGTTGTGCCTCTGATGTGTCCTCAAAATTGCCTTGATGGCCTCTTGATTCGTAGGAATCCAAGCTAATAATCACCGTTCCCCCAAACACTGGTTTGACCCCTGTTATAATGTGGTCAATTTAACAGAATTCAATTTAAAAATAACGTTAAATTCAAATTTAAGCAAGACATTTTTTATATTCTTATAGGCAGGGGTTGAAATTTATGATGGCTTCTGAGAATCTGTCATCATGCCCCATAACAAATTTTTACATCTGCTGTTGCCCGTTTCTTCCCAAGTCCAAAATCACCGGTGCTTCTTATTAAGACTGGAATGGACTGATTTGATGACTTTTCGTAACTCAAAACAGCCACTTTATCACTGGGCCCAACGAATGGAATTAATATCTGTCACTGACACCAAAGAAAAGAAGCTATATCGACAAAGTTAAGTTTGACGACATCATTATTTATCTGTTAAATAATGACTCGGGAGAACCTAGCTCAACTTGGAGATGTTTCTTCTATTATGATGGTGTGCCCAGCATCTATAAATAATCCCAACCGGATCATATGTCCCAGCCCCGTATGCCATGCCTTGGTGGGACCAGGCAGCCGGCCAACAAAAGATGGCAAATAATCCTGCACGACACTTTGTTGCAGTGATTATCTTAAGCACCCCTGCGTGTAACAATGGCCGCCCGTTGTGAATGGCCTAAGAATGCTACACTAATACAACACAAGAGCTACTCTATTTCAAATGAGTTGGTTAAGCACGGGGTTAGGCATTTTACCCAGAACATTACTGTGTCCAGCAGAGCACTATACCCCGTAGAGATGTTATCAGCAAAAGAGAAACTTGGCAGGTCTATGTGAAGTGTTCCAGGGCATGCAATTCAGAAGGGTCAAGGACAATTTTTTAAAGCATGACAGGAAGATAGAATATTTCTACAAGTGAGAATGTGACATAAAAAGAATTTCTCCAAGACAATTCTTATTTCTGATTTACTTTTACTATCATGTTAAATTAGTGTTAAAAGGGTTAAAAGACAGACAAAAAGAATATTGGGTTAAAAAAGAAATACACTGTATATAGTGTAAATACAAACCAATATAGGAAACCACGCACATTTACTAGTCACCTTCTACCATCTCCCAACCAAATACGAAAGCAGATTTATTTTAAAATCCACATATATACTGTATTATAGATAGATAGAGATTAAGTCTTCTATATGGAAGATTAAATCTTCTATACAGTTTATAAAGAGATAGAGAATGAGAGAGCGAATGAGACAGAGAGAGAGTGAGAGAGAGAGAGAGAGAGAGAGAAAATTCTAACATATTTCTAATGCTAATTATTTAAATCATAACTTTCTTAAATCTTATTTTATAATATTAATAAAATAATTGACTCATAGAGAAAATAAAAATACTTTAAAAAAAGAAGAGAATGACTGTTTACAAATAATTATTTATAAATTTTGTTTTCCTAAATTTTTATATTTTACATTATTTTTAGACACTAACTAAGGCATGTTTTCTAAGAGACATCCTGTAAAATATGTTCATATATTGTATTATACACTATAACTTAGAAATAACACAAACTAGTATACTAAGAAAGAAGAAACTCACTTCCGTAAGATAAGCTTTTTTTTATTAACAGCAAACATCTTTAATTAACAGCTAGGGATCTTTTTATATAATACTACAAACTTCTTTTAGTGACAGCAGAATTATTTTTTTGTTCAAACTTTCCCACAAGCAGAACAGCACATACATTGTAATATGAATTTTGATAAACCGGTCCTGAAATGTAGGTCGAACAAAACAGTTCTGTTAACTAGGATTGATCCCACAGCACCCTGCACCTCAGACAAACATCACTACTAAACTAAATTCCGCTCTGCATGAATTGATCAACTTAGTGGTCGAGAAAAATATTTAATCAGTTATTTTTCTTTTCCCAGCAGTAATGAAATTTTAATTTTTCAATCTGCTAATCACAAACATTTGTTAAAAATAGTCATAGTGAATTGGCCATAAAAAAAATTCTGATTGACAATGGGCTCTTGTAATCATCAAATGATGAATTAATAATTGATGAGAAAAATAGGTTAGGTAATTAGATAAATCATGTAACAACAGTTCAAAATAATTCAATGGCATTTTCCATCTTGCAGAATTTTCCTAATTGAAAATTTGTGCATCATAATTTAAAGTTTTATACAATAAAAACATGATTACTTCAGCAAACACGTAATTGCAATATTAAACAAACTCAATCGAATTGCTTTAAAAAAATAGATTCACTAAATATCTACATAAATGCATTTCTGAAGAATCTTAAACAAAAAGTTATCTTCACAAAGGAATGCAGTGTTTAAGGGTTTTGAAGCACATTGTTTAATTAAGAAAGTTAAAGAATGTTTAATGATGTTCTATCTATTATGTGTCAATCATAATATAATTGTCACATAGTCTACATACAACACACAAAAGAAGAAGACAATTCAGCTAAACAAATGAACCCAGTGTCAATAAGAAATTATCCATAGAAAATATAAAATTAACATATTTTTAATCCTGCAAATCAAAAAAGACTACATCAAATTAAAAAACTAACAGAAAATATAACGACTAGGCCAAATTAAAAAATATATAAATCTAATAAGTTAACTTTTAGTTTGATTGATTTGAAAATGGAGTTAAACACTCACGCTACTTTACAATACAATGTTGAATAAAAAAACCTTTTAGAGCATTAAATTGATTCTGAAATAGATAATAGCTTGTTTTAATTCCATGTATTATTTAACAACTTAAATAAATTATTATTCAAAGGAAGCAACAAAAGAAAGAAAAACCTTTCAACTACTGACAACTAATTTTTTTTTAACAATATTCTGTCAATAAATTTCCATAAAAACTATTAAAACGTCACGATTTATTTATGAAGTGATTTTGCAATTTACAATTTTGTTTGCTCATTATCTATGAAAAGGCAGTACTACCAGGTTATACAACTAATCTTGATTAACAAAGAACGGAGGAAGGCCTCCTATGAAGGAGATAAACAACATATAAAGGCAGTGTGCATGACCATGCCAATAGAATGAATGAATGGACAGGGAAGTTCATATCTACTATCAGTGAGTAATTACTTTTGAAAAGCTGGATGAGGTCACTAGGTGCAGAATGTACTGGTTAATACTTCAACTGATCTTTGCTACGTGTTTTTATCACAGCCATTCCCCAAGCTGAAGTCAGTTAATAGAAATAAATAATGGTTGACTAAACTTTATTGTCAAAGAATATGAGATCAAAAACACATATTATGTTATTGTTGAAAACAAATATGTGTAACATTTTCTTACTTCTTAATTTCCTCCCCTAGAAAGATAGATGTTAAATTTTATCCAAAAAAATATAAGATTAAAAACCCAAATTTTGTCATGAGAAACCGAAAAATAATGATAGAATATGAAACTTTTCTTCTTAATTCCATCCCCTAGAAAAACAGGTACCCTTTATAACTACAGCTGTTAACCTTTTCAAACCAAAAACCCAAATTTTGTCGTAACAAACTTAAAAATAATGATAGAATATACTTTTCTTCTTTATTCCCTCACCTAGAAAGAACAGGTACTGTATTAATAGTTTAGCCGTATGACTAATTATGACTAACTTTAAATTACGCCTCCAAAATAAAACTATAAATTATGCCCCCTAAATAGTTAGTCAGAAACTGTTAAGTAGATAATAGAATACTGTATTTCCCAATATGCTGAATCAAAATGAAAAGGCTCAATAATCTTCAGAAATCCATTAATATATTACTACTCTTTCATGTGCACTGAATTGTGGGATAAGTATGGTACACTCAAGGGTTTATAATTTGGCATCAGGTGGGTGACGTCTGCCAAATACAAAGTCCTATACCATGTGAATGCATAATAAATGGCTATTTTTCTTTTATTCTTTAACAGTAAAACTATTTTTCATGCTGGTTTTAATATCACGATACTGTCAAGGATTCTTTTAGCAATAACCATCATACATAATTAAAGTGTTCTTTCTTTTTCCAAACTTTGGATGAAAAGAGGTAACCATAGAAAACTGTCTGATGTCACGGGTATCATCTTACAACTGGATCATATAAATTTAAAACTTTTTGAGTTTTAAAGTGCACAAGTTTAGTGTGAAATCACATCGATTCCCCATCTAAAGATCCATATACAGGGGTAGAAATTATTTTCACTTGCCTGGGGGACTAGTAGCTTTAACAAATTACTTGTCAACACGAAAAATCACTAGTCCCCCATTTACTAGAGTCAGTAAGTATTTACTCTCCCCCAACTATTTTTACTTGCCTCGGGCGAGGGTGTGAGCATTTGTTTCTATCCCTGATATGCCAATCCAGTTAAATCTATAGTGTGCCACAGAGGAACTGGATAAATAACTGAAGGGATATTCAGATTGAGGAATATCCGAAACTCCCAGACTCTCATAAAACCTATGCATGGTTCTTTCACTTTGGGTTTTGAGGACGTACTGAAAAGTGTAAGATACAGGCATTAGCATTTCATGGTAGCAATCGTTACATTTGTCAAAATCACGGAACCGAAATTTAGTTTCCCATGATTTTCGTATCTGAGCTGCATTATTTTAGATCACCGATAAACAGTTTCTGATGGCTTCCCATGACCTAAAAACACGTACCATAACCGAAAAAAATGTTTCCCATGACATTTGAAATCCTATGGCTTGAGATATAAATTCTATCAAATTGACATCATCTAGACATTAACAGTTTTATTGAAAACACTCTTAGGTTGCACAACCTACTTTTTCTGCCATCTCATTCTTCATCTCCCCTCCAAGCAACAAAAGAAAAAAGAAGTGAGAGAAACAAAGAACCTCCCAAAAAAAAAAAAAAAAAACACCATGAACAAAAACCTAACGTTTTAGGCTTATTTCAGGTTTTTTCTTTTCACAGATACAAAATGACACAACATATTTGTAACCAGTGATATCATCATTCAAAGAACACCTGCCTTTATAATTTATACAACCTTTCAAAAGCCCATCTTTTACTTTAACAGTTTGCATATTATTAAAATAGTGTGTAAATATATTCTAATGAGCGTGCTATCATCTGGTTTTAAACACACGAGCCAGGCACCCTACTTGACTGCATGGCCCCGAGCCACGGCACAGACAGCTATTATGTAAATCAAAAATAATGAATATTAGTTCATGCTCGTCACTATATGAGCTCATACTTAAATATTTTTATGATACCATTGAATTTGGCTATTTGAATAATATTTTGCCAAAAGCAATGCAAGAAAGTAGATAAATTTTGTCATGTATGACGGTTGTGAAAATTTGCATGGTTATAAAATAATATATTATGTTGTTTCACATTTTAATACAATGGTTGACTCATATATAGTCGTTATTCTAAATTCATTTTCATTAAACTGCCAGAACAAATCTGTCAGTAAACTGCCTTGAATTTATTAATATTTTTTTTAAACAGTTAACAACCCCTGAAATTGCCCATGGCAATTGGCAGACTAAAAAAAATTTCATGGAGCCTTTTTTTTTCTTCTTTCCTTTTCAGTGGACCCATTTGCAGTTTAGGCTTTTTTCCGTTCCAACCAGTGGTCGACAACTGGTTTATCAAAGGCCATGGTATGTGCTGTCCTGTCTGTATAGCCGATAAGATAAAAATCAATGTGCTCTAGAGGCGTCGTTAAATAAAACAAACTATACTTTACACTAAAACTGCAATGGAAAATGCCATGGATATTATTTCTATATATCATTTATTTGGCCATGGACATTTTCTTGAATTAATATTATATATTTTTATTTAAGTTTAATTTTTAACAGAAATTTGGGGGAATGCCCGAACCTTTATGGATGTGGGCACGATCTAATAAATTTATGGACGAACACATCCAAAAATACAAAGATTTTGTTTTTGTTTTTCAGTCTTCATAACATTTCCACAAGACTCTTTGAAAACATTCTCCAATTTTCAATTTACCTTTAAGGTGTAACCACAAATGTTAGCTTTTCTTTCTGTAAAGCGCCATAAACAAAAGAAGTCCCTGTTCTGTTGGCAAGGTTTGTGCACAGTTTGATCCTCAGGTCACCAGGAATTCTACGACAACAGCATACTTGGCCAAAACAAACATGGAGTTTAAATATTTTCAGGTAACTCTTGTTTGTTCTTCTATACAGGCAGCCTTGAAATTTGTGTTCTTATTACTTAGAGCACAATACGGTCAGTTTTACATCACACAATGTTGAACTGTTGAGAGCCCCACTTGAGCACATCTTGGAATACCGTACACAAATTTACATTTACTTTCCTGTTCACATGCTAATGATAAACGCCATCCTAATCAGCTTTTGTAAAATGTTTGAAGAAAAATGTTTTTTTTTTAAAGTGTTGGAATAATAAAGTGTTGTACAATTTTGACATAAATGACTTTAAAATGATTTTAAAAAATATATAAAGATAAACGATTTGTAAAATTTTAAAGTTATTTTTAAAATGTGTTGAGATAAAAGATTTCCAAAACGTACTGGCATTCATGATTTGTAAAATATATAGAGATAAATAATTTCCAAAATGTTTTCAAATATATATATGATTTTTACAATATTTGGTCAGAAGAGGGAATTATTATAAATATATTATGTATGATTATTTCATTGTTTGGATCTTAAAGTTATTTCTTCATTATTGATTACATTTTAATGACTTTTGTGGTGTAATCACAGATGGTGTTTACATGGGATAACAATGGGTAAAAGTTAATACATTTGGTCCATGGATGAAAATGTTATATTACCAAAGCTCAACTTGCCTTTTTATTTTCAGAAGAAACGGACGTAATCTATGTATTTTCAGTCAGTACAAAATGTATATATCCAGAAAAATTATTTTCACAATGTATTGAGATAAAGTATTTCCAAAATTTGAGATAAAATTATTTTCATAATGTGTCAAGTTAGACGATTTACAAAATGCAATGAGATACAATGTAAATGATTTACCAAGGCAAAACTAAATTTCATTTTAGTATTTTGTGTCACTTTATGACATTCATTTCATGATATTTCATGATTTGTTACTCAAACTACTTTATATAACACAAGAAGGAAACATGAATTAACAGTATACAACATTTATTTTATTTTCTAAAATTATTTTTATAAGCATTTGAAATTAACAATAAACATTATTTGTTGTTGGAACTGCTACATAGATGTAATATTTTCTGTAACATAAAAACTGAAAATCATAAACCAAATTAGTAAAAACATAACACAATTTAAAAGCAATAAAAAGATAAAATGTTTTGTTTATTTAAAAGCAAATCCAAAGACATTATTATTTTAAAAGTTGGTGGTTAATAAAGTTTATTTTGTCATAAATTCTGATTTAAAATGTTTGAATTTAAAAAAATATATATATTATAGTAACTATCAATATTAAACTAGTCACCTTACATTAAAACAAAATAATAAAACATTTTATTTGGTAAAACTAAACAATTTAAATAAAATTTACAACTAATTTTATAATATTAAACAAATTGAAATCAAAAATATATTTTACTTTCTACACAAACATAATTTTATTTTAAATATTATTTACGAAAACTAAACTATAAACCTTTTGCACTGAGTTGTGAAAGTTACAAAAACATGTCTTGTAAAATGTCTTGTTTATGTTTTAATTAACTCAGGCAGGTTGAAACACACTTAGTGCAAACATCGACCTCAGTTACTATCGGAATGATCATATTTAAAACATCACTACACTACCCCGGTAAGATTACACATTCACAGACCATCGCATGCAGATTAATTGGTCTCAAACTAATTAAATATTTAATCTGCACCGACTTATTGAGAATGCTAGTAATCTATAGAGAATAAAGCTACTTGTAACATGCACCAGTTCAAATTCATGTTTTATCATTAATCTACCATCTATTTTATAAAAGAGGTAAAGGAAATTAACACCGATAAAATAAATTTCTAGAATCTGTTTTATAAAAGAGGTGAAAATTAACATTGATAAAACTAATGATTTCTAGAATCTATCTTATAAAAGAGGTGAAGAAAATTAATACAGATAAAAATAGTTTTCTACAATCTATTTTATAAAAGAGGTAAAAAAATAATACTGATAAAAATAAATTTCTAGAATCTATTTTATAAGAGAAAATTAACACTTATATAAAAATAATGGTTTCTAGAATCTATTTTATAAAAGAGATGAAAATTAACATTTATATAAAAATAATGGTTTCTACCATCTATTTTATAAAAGAGGTGAAAATTAACACTGATAAAAATAGTGGTTTCTAGAATCTTATTTTATAAAAGAGGTGAAAATTAACACTGATAAAAATACGTTTCTAGAGTCTTATTTCATAAAAGAGCTAAAGAAAATTAACACAGATAAAAATCAAATTTTTCTAGAATCTATTTTTATAAAAGAGGTAAAGAAAATTAACACAGATACAAATTTAATGGTTTCTAGAATCTATTTTTATAAAAGAGGTAAAGAAAATTAACACAATAAAAATTTAATGGTTTCTATAATCTATTTTTATAAAACAGGTAAAGAAAATTAACACTAATAAAAATAATAGTTTCTAGAACCTATCTTATAAAAGAGACGGAAATTAATACTGATAAAAATAATGGTTTCTAATTCTATTTTATAAAAGAGGTAAAAAAAATTAACACAAATAAAAATTTGAGAAAGGACATATCTGTCTTTTTGCTAACACTTGATATGATTACTAATTTTACTTCTTGTGTGACCCTTAAGAACATGCTTAGTGGGCATTGTGGAAATATTCTCTGGACAGTTCTGTGAACAGATTTGATTCCGAGTTGGACAATGGTTTTGTTATTTTGAGTGATGCCTATATTGAACTGCATACTAATAGCTATACAAGATAAATTGATTCGATAAAACTGAATGTTCCCATGAAATACTAATCTCATTCATTTCTCATTTTGTTTACCTGATGCATAAATAAAAGTTTATCAATACTGTCATATCAACAGTCTGTATATCCCTTTGTGTATAACACTCACATTTATCATAAACTCCCCATTTATATTTAACAGCAATAGATAATTATAAAGGGTAGTAAATAAAGTAAATTATGTTGGTTGAGTTGTCACCAAGGTATTAAAATATATTTAGAAGTAATTGACTAACTGTAAAATTATACTGGTTAAAATAATTTTTAATCAAAAATAAATTAAAAGAAAAGTACAATTTGATTTTTATCTTATCAGTTATCAACAAATTAAAAGAATACAATACAAAAAGAAGAATTATAATGGAGAATTTTTATTTCTACAGTTTATCATCTGTTAAGATTGTTTAATCTCATATAAAATAAACCATAAATATTTTATTTCTGTAAATAATAAAACAGGAGATTAGTACCTTTATTTTAAGTAAAACTAATGATATAAAAAAGGAATTAAAATGGATTTCAAAAATGTTAAACCTACAAATAGCGGAAATTATACTAAGATATAAAATAGTTTTAAACAATGAAACAAAACCAAAATACTGCAAATATATTATGTTAAAGATGGCATCTCAATGATAATAAAATATATTCCTGTCGGCAACATCCGTTTAATAATTATCACTTACAATATTCAGTTTTATTTAATTTTCAAAAAGTAAAACCATTTACTAATACTGATTAAAAATAGTAATAATAATTTCATATTGTATATAATATATATATAATGTGGAATCTTTTGAAAGTTGTTATTAATTTTAACTGAGCAAAATTTTAAAATATTATTTTAATATTTTTATTCAATTATTTTTGGTTGTATTTTTTACACATTAAAATACATGTATTAGTTTCAAAATGACTTGTTTTCATTGGTTTTTGCATTTTGTTTGTTAAAAAGAAATATTTAGGTAAAATATTATTTGAAAAATATCACTTATTTTAGGTTTAGTATCATTTATAAAAAAAAACACCTATTTTGTCCCTTTACTTTTTAAACAGTTTAAATAAAAAAAAACTGTCTAATTTTCAAGCTAAATCTAATACCTACTTTTATTTAAAGTCACTTTTCAAAAATTCTTATTATTTAATAAAAACCTTTTCATAAATCTAAAAGTGTATATGTATATTAAAGCTTTTCAATCCTATTAAATCTAAACGGGTTTAAATTGAGATATTATAAAAATGAAATTTTTGACAAAAAAACTAGTGTTATCTAAACTTACCATTTGACAAATAGGTCCCCGAAAAGACAGGTAAAAACATCATTGGTAGCATCCATTCTGGGCCGACCTGGATGGGCATACTGCGTCGGCCCGGCAAATTCTGAAAACATCATCTGGGTAGTTTTAGCACTGTGGGTGTGGCCTTAACCACAGTTCCCAATCGAGTACGGATAACAAGTTTCCAACTTAACAAACTTCCTTTGTACGATGTCACAGTCTCGGGCAATATCGGCATGAAATAATCTCCAGTGTGGTGGGACACATGTAATCTACACTATCGCAGGACGGCATAAACTTCTCTCTGCCCAAATCCGCGCTAGGCTAAACAAGACTGGTGTTTCCCCACTCTGTCATAGGTCTCACTACTCTCTCTGCCAGTTGGGTAAGTGGAGATGGATTGTGGGAAGACCCGTTGAGTTGGCCAAGTGGAGAAAAGGCTCGCACACTACCAACAGGCTTTTGTAAACAAACAGTGTCACAGGAGGTTACTGAGTACAGTAAGGAAAGCTCGGCCAATCAGACGGCTTCTCTCACCGATACTGCACACTGTAGCATAAACCACAGGTCCGCCTATATTATAGCCTCCATAACACACGAGATCAAGCCATTTACGTAACAAGTAGGGGCAGGGTTTCGGCAACGCTTGACCGATTTGCAATACTGTTAATTGTGGATCTTTTCCGACAGAGATAAATAGATCAAAGTTCTCCACCTACAGAATAGAAAGACGGTGATAAAACCCTAACCACTTACCCGGAATTTCGTTATTTTTAGTTCCAAACACTTATTCCCTCCTTTCAAAATAGACTCAACCATAAATAACATAAGACTGATGAGTCAAAAGTAGAAAGTTAAAAAGTATGTGGATATGTCGTAAATATAGACAGCCATATGTGAAATAAATCATAATGTTGGACAATTTGCAAACTGTCACACAAACATTAAAGGTCATTTCATAAAAGATACAAAGGAAAGGATTGGTTGATTAATGACATCTTAGCACATTGTTTTTATTCAGCACTATTAGGTGTCAGACACATGATATTTTGCAACTCATGGTCTACAGAGGAAACCCTCTACACCTCAAAGGCTACTCCTTCTGATAAGTAGCAAGGAGTCATTTATATGCACTATCCCACGGACAGGACAGCACATACCACAACCTTTGATGAACAAGCTATGGACCACTGGTAAGTTCAAGTGGCATATACATGTACCTACCAATTGAGGCTTGCAGAGCACTCACTATGGGTTGGAGCCAGCATCGAGATTAAAAATCCCACATCTCAACTAAGATTTGATCTCAGTACCAACCAGCCATGAGTCCGATGCTGTGCCACTGGGGTAGGCCAACAAGGCCATATTTATGATACGAAAGTAAAGTTTGTTTTATTTAACGACGCCTCTAGAGCACATTGATTTTTAGCTTATCATCGGCTATTGTACGTCAATCATATGGTCATTCTGACATATGTATTTAGAGGAATCCCGCTGCGGCCACATAAAGACTACTCTTTCCAATTAGCAGCAAGGGATCTTTTATATGCACCATCCCACAGACAGGACAGCACATACAACGGCCTTTGATGAACCAGTTGTGGACCACTGGTTGGAACGGAAAATAGCCC
>JAULBS010120049.1:0-14258 GCA_032355785.1 Symmetromphalus regularis | reverse complement strand
TTACCTCATGGTTTCGTATGTGCAAAAACTTAATATTTTGGTTTGCAGAGTCTAATCAATAATTATTGTCAAATGAATACCAGTCCTTTTGGTGTGTTTGAACACTTCTATACAGCAATCAGACACTGGCAGGTAGGACACACTTTAAACTGCTATTTGTTGACATCTCTTTCACCTTGTTTGACATATTTGATGTTATCTAAAACAATTCTTTTTTACTTTGAGACAAATAAAGATGACATGTTCTAGTTTAATTCAGTTTCCATAGTTTTTGACCTTTTATGACTTCTGATAACCTATTTTTGGACCCAATTAAATTTTGCATATTATAAGATGAATTATATTGTATGGCATAGAATGATTTGATATAACTTATGGTCGTTTGGTTTAACTTATGGACCATTATGTTCATAGTTATGGCCATTTCTCTTTCCCTACCACAAAATGGCATTACCAATATTTAATGCTATAACAAAGTTCAACATACAAGCAATTGCATTGAGGCCCAATATTTTCACTGTTAACATCTAAAAATGTAAAATGTAGGTAAAATACTATAAATTACATACAGTTTTGTCTATTTTAGAGGAGGGAGTGCAAGGTGAACCCACTCAGCCCATGGACTAAATAGGCTTGTCAAACCACCCTTACCTAAAATCACATCTGAAAATAACCAATTTTAGGTCCAAATTTAAGCCAAATTTGGCCACATTGATGAGATTGTATTCTTTTGTCAAAAATAGTTGTTTTTAGGAATCAGAACCTTCATAGATATAAAATGATAAAACTAAATAGACAGTTTGAAAAAATTGGATTTTGGTCATTTTTAGCCAATAAATGCCCAAAATAGCCATTTTGTGTGAAGTAGAACCAATAAGACTGCTAATATTGGACTCAGCACTACTTTTTTCCATACAGTAGGCTCATCAAACCTCTCTTACCTAAAACATGAGAGCAACTTTATTTGTATTCGCAAGGAAAATAACCAATTTTGGGGAATTTTGAGTCTAAATGTATGCCAAATATGGCCAAATTTGGCCAAATTGATGATATTAGTATTCTGTTGTCAAAAATAGTTGTTTATAAGATTTAGAAGTTTCAGAAATATAAAATAATTAAAATCAAACTGACAATTTGGAAAAATCAGATTTTTGACATTTTTGGCCATAATGGCCATTTTGTCTGAAGTAGGACCAATAAGACTGATTTTTTGGACTCTACACCACTTTTTCCATATAATAGGCTAGTCAGACCTCCCTTACCTAAAATTCTGATTAACGGCCTCTATCTCTTAGACTAATAAATCAACATTAATTTGTAGTTCTAAAAGGTCATTACTCCCCTCCCCTTAGTCATATGGTTCGTACACTCATGAAAATGTTGACAATTGTAAATGCAAAATGTAAAATTTATTTTATTTAACAATGCCTCTGGAGCACATTGATTTTTATCTTATCATCAGCTATTGGACATCAATCATATGGTCATTCTGACATATTTTTAGAAGAACACCTGCTGCAACCACATAAGCTACTCTTTCCAATAAGCAGACAGGACTTTGATGAACCAGTTGTGGACCTCTGGTTGGAATGGAAAATAGCCCAAACTGCAAATGGATTATAAGGATACGAGGTTATGCTTTATTTAGCCCTCCCAGCCCCGCCCCCAATCTCAACATTGTGCCATGCCTGCATTGGAAACTAACTTGTGTTTTGAAGATTTAATCTGTTTTGCCTCAGGTTTTAATTTTTGTTTTAATCACAACAGTTATTGGTTTTTCATCTGTTCATATCTATGATAGCCATTTGCCTCATTTTCATAAACATTGCAGAAGTTAAAGTAAAGTTTATTTTATTTAATGATGCCTCTAGAGCACATTGATATCTATCTTATCATCAGCTATTGGACATCATGCATATGGTCATTCCGCAATATGTGTTTTAGAGGAAACCCACTACCACCACATATGCTACTCCTTCTGATAAGCAGCAAGGGATCTTTTATATGCACCAACCCACAGACAGGACAGCACATACCATGGCTTTTGATAAACTGTAAAAGCCCTAACTGTAACAGGTCCTTGCAGAAGTTCATCACTAGACATATCTGGGCAGTACATTAGACTAACCTGCATATATTGTATTTATTCAGTTATAAGTTGATGTTGCCTATAAAACGGGGAGTGTTTTTGAAGTGTTCTGTGGGAGAACTTTGCTTCCATTCATTTGTAAAAAGGAGTGAAATTAAAAAAAATTCATTTTGCCACTGATGTTCCCTGAAATTCTTCCCAGAATATTGTATGTATTGGCTTATCAAATTATTCAAATGAATTTGACAACAGAAATTTACACACATACCTGTGTTTCAGGCAATATTTTTATCATTTATGTCCAGTATTTTTCCATATGTTTAGTGATCTGCCATTTTGAAACCACAGAGTAATTAAGTTATGGTAGACAACTGTAGAAAATGAAAAAATCAGAAATCGGACATTTTCGTGACCAACTATTTTAACCAGAGATTGCCAAAAACAGTCTTTTGACTTTAAATCATGCTTATAAGACAGGCCTGGTCGAAAAAAAAAGAACAACTTATAGTTGAATAAATACAATACTTATAACAAGGCATTCTGACTTTGGAATGTTGGTTTTAGGAGGGACACATGAACAAAAAAAATTAAATTAGAAATTAAATACCCCAACACTTTATTCTTGGAAAATGTTCCTGAAAACAATTTATATCACAAAATACATAATTACCATAAGACCACATTTTTTTGATTAAATGTTTAACTAGTACAATACGCTACAGTGTGACAGGGCCATTACTTTAATCCTTAAATGGCTTTGTCTTACTGCCTGTAATAAGAGAGCATTCATAACAGGTTTGAGTTAAGACTGAAAACTAGACCATGTTCTTGAACTGGAGCGGGATGTAGCTCAAGCAGTAGTATGTCCACCTGTAAAGTTGTTGGTCGTTGGATCGATCTTTCTCAGTGGACCTATTTGAAGTTTAGGCTATTTTCCATTCCAATCAGTGGTCCACAACTGGCTTATCAAAGGCTGTGGTATGTGCTGTCCTGTATTTGGGACAGCGCATATAAAAGACCCCTTGCTGCTTATCAGAAAGAGTAGCCTATGTCACAGCAGCAGGTTTCCTCTAAATGAGTATTGCAGAATGACCATATTATTGACGTCCAATAGCCGATGATAAGATTAAAATCAATGTGCTCTAGAGGCGTCATTAAATAAAAACAAACTTTGCTTTGAACTAGCCATTTAATCTAAACAGAATACAGCTTTGTATTCAAGACAGACTGGCATAGACATGCTTTGTGATGATTTTACAGATTTCAAACATTCTCACTGGAAACAATTTAATTGCAACTTCAATAAATTTGGTCATAGATGATTAATTGTACAAAGCATAATAAAACTGATTTAGTTTAATTTATTTTATTTTTTAATAAAATAAGATAAAATCAATTATTTAGCTGGTAGAAATATCTGAGAATGGGATAAAAAAGAAGAGATTTTCTGTTATCATGGTAACATCCATAGAAAACTAATTATGCATATTTAAAAAATCTGCCGAAAGCAAAACATGTCTGGATATATCAATTTGCAGGGGAAACAAATGAAAATCAGGATTTATGGTATTTTGACATGAAAACCAATGATTAAATCATTATTATGACAAAACAAATATTGGATTTGTTTTATTTTGCATTCATGGTTCTTGTGTCTGTAGTTGTTATAATATCGTAGTTTTTGAATTTATAAATAGTTAAATTAAAAATTAGTTAAATAGAAATCACTTAGTTTTTCTTTTGAAAATGAAAAAAATGAATACATTGTATTTTGAGCCTTAACTCTTGATGCTTCATGGAATAAAAAATAAGAAAGAAAGAAAAATGAATATAAATAAAATTTTCAGAAAAAATGGGATTAGAAATGAATGTATAATTTAACAGATGTCCATGGTGACAGATGCATGGAGATAAAATCTAATATAAAAAGATTCAGTCAGTTTAAGCAACAAAAAAACAACAAAACAACCACAAACTATATATATAAATCACATATTAAGAGACATAACTGATAATAGACATCAACGGCAAAATGATCAAGATTACAAATTTCCATAATTTGAACTTATACTGCCATCTATAACTGTGTACGAAGACGCTTGTTTTCAATGTCTCTATACATGCAGAATGATCAGAGTCCTTCTTAAATATGAGGTGAACAACTGACTGCCTATGGCAAAACAATCGAAATGATATCATTCATTATAGTTTTTCTGATCATTTTGCCTTTGACGTCTTCATATACAAATCACTATATGTTATATCTTTGATTATAACAAGCCTAGAAATAATTTTTTGAGATGTGCCTGTCAAAATGTCCAATGTCGGTCAATTTGTGCCAGTCAAAAATGAAAACGTACCTGTCACCAAATTAAATTGAAATTTATAAAATGTAATATTGAAATAAATAAATATTAGTTTTAAAGAATAAAGTAGGTTTTTTTTATTGGACACCTCATCACAGATACTTCAACTTTCGAATTTACTTCATGTTTCAACCACATGGACGCATTTGTTTGTACCAAATCGTCACTTACCCATTTCAGCAAAGTACTCCATATACGCAAACAAATAAATAATAATAAAAATTATTTATAGTCATTGGGTTCAATCTGATTTTATGTCGGACAAAATGACCACTAATATTAAATTTGTGACTGTCAAAGCTTGACAAATGACAATTTTGTACCGGCCAATGTCTGTGACTGAGCACTTATTTCCAGGCTTGAATGCTATTTTGTTATTAACTACATAATACTAATAATTGACATCATCGTGCAACTTGCTGGTAATTAAAAATTACTATACTGAACAACAAAAGTAATGCTAATATTTTAATACATATTTTTTAACTACACAATTAAGTCATTGAGCTTGTTTTAAACTTGTGTTTTGCAAGGCCCATCCCAGTTATTGAGTTAGAAAGAGATATGCATGTTCATGTGGGATGCACATGCAAGTGTAGCACATACAATTTGAGGTGTGCACATTTTTCATTTAGTCAACATTAATAAAATGAAACCCTAAAACTTACAAGTGTTATCAATGTCACAGCAGCCATGCCATGGCAACATTGGTGATTGTCACTGCAAATTTTGAGTGCTATTGGCTCAAGTCAAGGATCTATATTTTTTAACATAAATAAGCATTCATTACCTGTCATACATTCCGGGAAGCGTTGATTCAGTGCATTGTCCATATCTTCAATAGACATCCAATTTCCCAGCTGACCTGGGGCACCATATTTGGGTGTTGTGACGGTGTCCCGTTGCAGTTCTGTTGAGATGAATGTCTGTTTCTCAACTCTAGCCACATCAGCAGGATCTGTTCTTGACAGCCAGCTACAAGGAAAATTAAGAAACTACATTTTAAAATGTACAACTAAATGACAAAACCTTTTTTTTAAAGAAAATATTTGCTAATTCAGGTATGCCTAACATTTTTATTTAGTCATAATCTCATATCTGTCAATATGATTGCAAAAATATACTAACAACTGTTGAAGTGATATAGACTAGATGTTATTAAACAAATTTATGTCCTGTGTGAAATACTTTTTCTTAGTTACAAGCTTTAGCGAGTGACAATGGAACATTATTTCAATGTGGACATACATTTGATAATAAATAGTAACTAGTTTAATATTCTATTTATTACCCAAACAATTTTAATCGTTCTATTCTTTAAACTTTCTAATTGCATAACAGTTTAGAGAAAAGTTATCCTATAACATTATGAATGATGTTACATTGTACTTTTTCTAGTTTTAATGACGCCAATTTCACATTAGGACTGCCTACAGTTATCAAATATAACTTCTTATATCAGACTTGAATGAGCTAACCACAAACGAAACAATCATTTACACAACTGAGACAGGATTAGTTATGCAAATGTTTGCTTCTCAGAGGCATGCCTATTCATTCACATGGCACACTTACCAGTTTTCATACTTGGTCAATCGTTTCAAGACTCCATCTTTCTGCAGTATGTACATGAGTAGCTCATTCTCCTTGTCTGACCCATCACAGATGTGGATACAGTCCGGCTGGCAAAGTCTGACGTTCTCCTCAACGTAATGGCGAACTCTGTGAGGCAGTTTATTGAGATCACCATAGATAACTCTGAAAGACCTCGATGACTGTTGAGTGAGAGGTTTGATTAGCTTGGATGAACCTTGAAGCAAGTGTGCTGACAACCTGTAAATTTAATACTGACAACCTGTAAATTTAATACTGACAACCTGTAAATTTAATACTGTAAATCATGAAATTAATGTGAGCAACTATTAATGTGAAAAATGCAACGAAAGCTTCGATACAATAATTAATTGACGCATTTTATTTTCTTATAAAAGGTAATAGGTGTGCCGAATCTTTAAAAGTAAAATTAAAATATAATTTTAAATTATGATGAATATTATAAATAAATCAACCCAAAATATGTAACAAATCTTTAACTTGCTTAATTGTCTGAGGATTTGAGCACAAAAATAAATAAATAAACATTGTCTGGTTTTCTCCGTTAAAAAATGGAAGTAAGTAGGCCTATACATGTATGAACCAAACGACTGGTGATCGTCTGTGCTCCAAAGTAATTTGATGTAACATGTACAGATATCAGTGTAGTCAGTTATCTACCATTTTTTTTGTTTCGAAAGTGACGCTGAAAAATATCTTTAATTAATAAACTGTGCTAGATGTATTTGGAGACAAGTAATAATTTTTTGGAGAAAATCTGGAATTCTGTTTCAGATAGGTTTTTCCACGATTCCGTCTGCATTTCTGTGCCTCTAACATTGCCGCTTTGAAAAATATTGTACTAGTCTTAGGGTTTCTAGAATACGGTAGCCCAATGCCCGTGGCTAGTGGTTTATGCGCTCGGGCTATCAAATAATCATTTTCCACTAGCCCAATGGCTAGTGGAATTTCAACAAAAAAAACTAAAATGGGGAACAAAACTGCAACGAAAAGCGCTCGACGTACTCGTTTGGATAAATAAAGTCAGACTATTATTAGCCTGGAACATGTCAAATAACTTGAGACAATCGGTGGTGAATCACACATGGCAAATTTGTAAATAAACACTTGTATGTCGCCACCTGATCTATTGTGTTCTTTTGTTTTTAAAAATGGTGACACTAATCTTAAGTGAATCAGGGTGCAGACACATGCATTTTTTGAAAATATTGTAAAATTAGCGAGTTGATCCGATTGTCACATTTTAGGTTTATTTTTACCTTGTTGTGTTAGGAGGTAGGGCTAGTGAATTTTTAAGTTGGGCTAGTGAATTTTGAAAATCAATGACCCCATGGCTAGTGGATTTAAAACAAAACTGTGTAGCCCTGTAGTCTGTTTACTCTATTTATAGTATAGACAGCTCTCGACATGAAAGATAAAACTAAAATAATATGATTACAGCAAAAGTAGTTTTTACTTGATGTGGAATTTGATTTTTTTTGCAGACCCTTTAATAAGAATACACATTTTTGTGCACTTCTCTTCTGCATGGGCGTAATAATTTCATGATGCACTGATTTCAAGAATCACAGTATATATATTCAAGCATTAAAATAAGTAGGTATATTACAAAAATATTGAAAGTGAAGGGATTCCAGTTTTATTGACATCATTGAAAAGGTCTTAAAAATGAATATTAATAAATAATATGGTACCAAATTCATATTTATATAATTTCATTTTGTAAATACACATTTGATATAAATACTTGGAATGGTCCAAATGACATCATGTGACTTAAAAAACAATGTTCATAGATGCATGAACCTGTTTTGCACTATTTCGGACTTTAACCGAAACTACTTTATGAATTATGTTAACAAAGGAATCATCAAATGATGACGTCAAAATTACAGACGTGCCTCCCAATTTGTTCGGAGATTTTAATTTAGAAACTTTTTTTTCACCTATAACGAAATATGAACTTGGTCCCATTTAATCTCACACATATTGTAACTGTTGAAAAAAATAACATGTATTCCATTTACCTGCCTTCAATGTCGATAGCTATTTTCTAGTAGAAAAACAAATAGCCAAATCAAGCAAATTTGACTTTACCATCAACCCCATCCCATGATGTAAAATTTGTGATTCTCCCATCCGATTTTGTGTATGCATTCGCTACATGGAGCGATTCAGTTTTCCATCTACGCAAATTGCATTCGCACATATGGAAAGAAGCCCATGGATTAACATTTTCCATTTTTGGTTACATTCGCATGCCATGTATATGGAATCTTAGATTTATAAAGTTGTATTTATCAGGGTTCCTGCACTTTTAGCTGAACACATTTCCATAACTTTCCAGGACCTTTAACCACCCATTTCCAGTACTTTTCCAACTTAACCTTTCACACTTAACTGTATCTCTTGTTCTACAACCAGGTCTCAAAGAATTTACATTTTCCAGGCATTTCTGTCACCAATTCAAACCCCTTTAAATCAAACAAAATGATTTCAGTTTTCCTCCAACTTTGAAAATAGCTGGCGGACAGGCTTTATAGAAGCTGGAGAGCAATTGGCAGAGTGTACTGAGATGTTATGACTGATTGACCAATTCGCGAGGTTCTTCTAAGATAGGAAATCTGGCTCACTATTAAAATATCTGAAGATGCTAACCATGATTTTCCATAACTTTCCAGTACTTTTTAATAAAATTCCACTTTTCCAGGATTTTCAAGAGCCTGGATTTTTTTTTTTGTAATTCCATAACTTTCCAGGTTTTCCATAACCACATAAGAACCCTGTTTATTGTTTGAATGTATTTATTATTTATTTTTGTGTATTTGCATTTAATTGAAAATGACTATTAACTATTACGTTATTTTTATTGATGTATCTATGGAAATATATTTTACATCGTGACATCTGTATTTCGACAGAAGCTTGTTCATGGTTATGTGAATTAAGCTATTAAACTATTATTTGTTAAAAAAATGTATGAAACGTTTTGGCGTCATCAGTGTCATATTTCCGGTTGTTTAGGCAATTTGTAACACGTCGGCCGATTACAAAAGTGTTATTATTTATATCATCTAGAAATACGCATTTTAAACTCATTCAAAACAAAAACAAATGTTGGACAAAATGATCGATAATAGTAAATTTGTGACTCAAAGCTCCTGCAATCATTTTGGATTAACGACAACATAACTTTCCAGTACTTTTTAATAAAATTCCACAGTTGACAATGAACTATTGAGGACAAACATACACAGGATGGGAGCGAACTGGCATTCATCTTGGGGCGAACTGGCATTTACCTTGGGGTGAACTGGCAACTTCGTCTGGGGCGAACTGACTTGGGGGCGAACTGGCATGGGGTTGAAACGTCTGATACCATTCAGAGTAAAAACTTATATTTCTTAATACGTTTTATATTTAATTAATGATAGTGAGACAGGTTTACAAAATCACTAGTAAAACAACGTTACATTGTGACATTGTCAACAAATGCGTGTGACATCACCCGGGTATGTTACACAATTAATGTAATAACCACTACTGTTTTTTTCTAAATCTTTCTAAATCCGCCATTTAACTCCATGTCAACATGTACATGCGTTTTCATTCCTAACCAAGGCTATGTAAACGTTGTTCAGGTGTAGGTATTATGGGTTCCCTGGAATCTTCCCCACCCCATTACGCCATCACCCGAACTCTTTACAATACGTAACAATGTCAATGACCCAGTGAATAAAACCTTGAGCTGCGAAGGGCAAAAATAAATTGTTAAGCTAAAAATAGAAAACATTCATTATAGTTGGATCAATACTTTAAACACATGACAGCGAAAATAATAATTAGATAAAGATGCATAAATAATTTAATTAATAAATGGGTTAAAAAGGTTTAATAAACACAATCACATGTACCTGGCTATTCTCCACAACAGAACCATTTTCACCTAAACAAATAAAAGCAGTGACTGTTGCCAATCCCAGCACTGCAGGTCAAACGCGGACGAATACTCGGAAAGATAAAGTTCGTGTTGTCAAACAACAAAACACGAAAACAAAAATAAAAAACATTTTGTTTGTGCTTATAGGTTTAATGTTGTTATAGACAGAAAGGGTTACGACCGTTTTTTTATTTATTTTTTTAAGTCTTCTTATATATACACCAGAATTATATGATAAGGAAATGAATTTGTGCTGACGTAACGGTATCAACTAACACACATAAAAAGAAACATGGTTTTCGCATTGTCACATGCGCACTTTATTCCCGAGAACAACTGATATTACAACCGTCAACCGATTTACAACAACTGGTATTTTTCCAGGTAAAATAACGCCGTGTCCTAAGACCATTTACTAGACTTAAATAACTACCTGTAAGCTGGTGCGAAGTTATGTCACACTAATATAACAATCCGCTTAAATTCTGAGTTATATTCATTCTCAATAATAATAATAATAATAACTGTTTGCAACATTGCATAACCAATTTAACGGTAGAAACTTTCTATTATAATTGTGAATGTTTGCAAACCACTCATGTAAAGCATTAATGAAATGTTCAAAGCGTTGAGCTCATGCACTGGGGTAGGGGTGGGGAAAGGGGGCGGTCGGGAGGAAGATATTCAGAGAGAACGATGTTGCTATGCCACGTAAGCTACTGCTTATCATCAGACGAGCTATTTTATAGGCACACTGGACAACACGACACGTACCACAGTCTGTGCTATGCTAGCCAGTCATGGATCCTGATACAATGAGTGGAACGAGAAATAATCCGCGTTTACTGCAGAAACACACTCTACCACGGGCTTCGACCTCTCCAACAACGCAAATATCAACTTGGAATGTCGCCAGTCCAATCTGCTGGAGATTGTATAGCTTATTTCCGTTAACAAAGCCATTTTGTAAATTGAAATTAAACAATACTTACTTATTTCCCTTACAATAGGCGTTACAGTGTGCAAATCCGATATATTTTTTTCCTTAAGTTCTTGAGGCATGTTGGAGCTCAAAATTAATTGTACATAAAAGATAGTGCGTGCCCTTGCCCTTGAACTTTGAACTTCAACAACAAGAAATATATGTTTCTTTCATACTTTAAAAGTAGTTTCTTTACTCACAAGCATTTCATGTAAGCCGCTTAATCAATGGTATGAATTGTCCTATAGTGTTCACGTGCGAATTTAGAGGAACTCGGCACCCTTTCATCAGTCATAATGATTTTTGAGGTTTCCTTATTTTATTATTTATTCATTTTTTTTTTTAAATTATTATTATTATTTATTAGTAGTGTTGTTAATAAAAAAAATTGAAACATCCTGGACATAATTAGTCCGCCCATTAAAAATGTTCTGCATCCGCCTCTGATAATAAAAAAAAAAAAATTAAGTATATGCTTTGAGCTGTATTTATGAAATATATTATTAGCTTTGACTGTTTGTAAAACTGACTTAGCTAAGCCAAAAACCTCAAACGATAAAAAAATATCGACTTAAGCTTTATAAATCATGACAAGTTTTACAAATACGGTCCCTGGAGTTTAATTTGTGCAACAATATACTAGAAACATTACTTATCCTAAATTCTGCGATTTAAATATCATTTAAAAAAATTATTATTATTTTTTTTTACGTTAAAGAATCCGAATCATATTATTGCCCCTCCCCCCAAATGGATTTTCTGGATCCTCACACACACACACACACACACACGCACGCACACACACATTAATCAAACAAAATCTTAATAATTAATCATGTATTTCATAAATAGCATAAAAATTAATAATAATTACAATAAATAACAAAAAAATATCTTACCCATCGGTTGGTTTAATTTGCAGTAAAACTTGAACTGTCCCAGGCATATTGAAAATGCAGATCTAGCTTCGAACTCCAAATTCATACAAAGCCAATTCGGCTGGTAAACGTAATGTTCGATTTGTGTTTCTTGCATATTCTGAAACGTACAACTTACGCACAGTATATATATATATACCAAAGTGCACGTCAATCATTAATGAAGATTTACTTGCTGAGACTCCTCATTGGTTGACCTTTTGCTATTTGACCTTGCTATGTATCGATGGCCAACATTATGTTTACTAGAATCAGCTGTGATTTTACTACATTAACAATTGATATCATTGCCATAGGCAGCACTGAGGTTGACGAGGCAACTGCCTCATCTGTTTTTTTCCGACCATGCTTATAAAACTGTACGAATCTACTTTAAACAGTGGGGGCTTCTCCCGATCTGCCTCGTCTGTGTTCAGCCTCTGACTACAGCACTATATAATTTTGACGGTCAGTGTATGATCATTGAAACATCTCGTTCCTGAAATGCACATTATTTAAATAGTTAGTATTGTTTGTATCCTCACTGGAAAATGCCTTAAAATGGGAAACCAAACAAAAATGGAGAATTGACACACCCCTTCCTTAAAATGTGTGTCCGCGCCTGGTTATGTGAATGTTCTGAGTTTGTTTGTTGGTACATATCACGTTTTATTAAAACTAAATTTTATTACTTTCTTAAATTTGTTTTATTCATTTAACGAATATGTGGGGTGTTTTTTTTCTTTCTTTCTTTTTCATTTTTCAAAATGTGGTATGCTTTAAGAACTTTATGACTTAGCGGACTTGTATATACTTTTAATCAGAAGGGAGTGTGCCGGCAGAAGCATTTTTGAATCTTTGCGATTTTTTTTGTCTGTGTTTGTTCGATGTTGGAAAACAAAATAATTTCCCTGTATGCAGGTCCGTAGCCAGCATGTTTAGGGGCAGGAATGGAGTTTCATGTAGATAATAAAAAATAATTTTAAAATGAAACAAAATTGTATACATATTTTATTTTAGCGGGACTCTCAATCTCAATTCGTCCCTCCCCCCCCCCCCCCAACCCCGGCTACGGGACCTATGTTATGTAAACTCTATAATGCAGTTTAATAACCTGATTATAACACATTATATAACAACTCGTGTGTTTTAAATTGTACATAACTCGATTTCCGATTAAAAACACACTTGTATACGGAATTCTGTCATGCAATCTCTATTAACCGACCTTGACACAAATGGATTTTTGTGCACTGGAGATTCAAGCATTGGAACATTTCAGTCACAATCAGCTGTTTTAGCTGCTGAAATGTTCCACAGCGTTGAGCAAGACACCATGACCTAGCACTGAACTAGGGGTGTGGACAGCACAGCTTGTTTTCATTGGTCGGAAATGCGATAATGGCAGAAGTGGAGATCAGCTGTTACTAGCACGTCGAGCCGGTTTTTACCTTGCCGCCTTTCAAATTCTACCCCTGTCCATGACCTTTGACCAGATTTATCATAATTATTATTACACAGACGTAGCGGAAACGTGACAAATAACTCACTTTATAACAGTTACTGGCCTATCGTGCAGTAACTAATTTTGTTTACTATGTATCAGTCTTTGATAAAATGCGATATCAACAACAACAAAACAACAACCCCCCCCCCCCCCCCCAAATGTAAGCAATCGAGTATGATCGAGTCAACGAATTTGACCGTTGACCGACTTTGACAAGCTGTTTACAAAGAAGAGAGGGGTTGTTTTTTACGTTGGCAGGAAAGAGGTAAAGGTAATTGTTTTGAGGGTAATGCGTGTTACGATAAAATGCCAATTCTGCAGATAGTTGACAACTTGTTTATCAAAATCCATTGCTTGCATTATGTATTCGTTTTGTACCAGCCCCTGTCATGGTGTTTAGAAATGGTTAAATTCCTTGGCCCGCTACTTGGTTGGCATGGGATGTAGTATCGGCTTCAACGCTCAGATTGTGTTCTATAATGCTCAGTGATTGAGGGTACAGGTGGGGAGGGGGGTTATACTAGCGATGTTAAGTTTTGTGAATAAATTCGATTTGCATTACACTGATACAAAGGTGGTTGGTGGTGGTCCAACTTTTATTTTCTGTTATAATTTGGTCATAAATAACTGTACCTCCTCTCCTCCGCCCCATGTACGGAACAATAGTCTGCCAACTGTACCTCCTCTCCTCCGCCCCATGTACGGAACAATAGTCTGCCAACTGTACCTCCTCTCCTCCGCCCCATGTACGGAACAATAGTCTGCCAACTGTACCTCCTCTCCTCCGCCCCATGTACGGAACAATAGTCTGCCAACTGTACCTCCTCTCCTCCGCCCCATGTA